>NEWO01000875.1:0-11590 GCA_003013225.1 Phalaenopsis aphrodite
GAGAAGTATTAGACCTTTAAAAATATAAGATGAAGTTGAATCCTTCTAAATACATTTTTGGTGCATCGACTGGCAAGTTCTTAGGCTTTTTACTAACATCCAAGGGAATAAAAGCCAAGCCTTAAAAGTTATAAGCAATTCTGGATATTCCATCCCCTTAAAACATTAAAGAAGTCCAAAAGCTAACCGATCAAATTATAGGTCATTGCGGATTCATCTCAAAATTGGGCAAGAAACGTGCGATATTTTTTAGAACACTAAAGAAAACTCAACTTTTTAAATTGATGCTTGAATGTGAAAAGTGTTCAAAGGTTTAAGAGATTCTTTGGAATCACACCCAAGTCTTCAAAATCCAAATCCAGCGGCAGGACTATCGCTTTATCTCGGAGTCAGATGAGAGGCTATCAGTTTAGTATTAGTCAGAGAAGTGTCGAGAAAACAATTCCCTATTTGTTATATCAGTTTGCTGCTCAGAGTAGTCAAAACACGTATCCAATTATGAAAAAATTATTGTTTGCCTTGATTATTTCCGCTCACAGGCTCCAACCATTTTTCTAAATGCATCTGATCTGATTAGTAACTGATCATTCACTGAAGCCATTATTCCCACAACTAGAGCATTCTGGTCGATTGCTAAAGTGGTTAGTGGTGTTTAGTGAGATTGATATAACTTTCGTTCCAACAATGAAAATTAAATCTCAAGAAATCACCAATTTCTTGGCAGATGTTTCAAAGATAAAAGAATCATGCAGAGGAAATCTAGTTAGCGATTGAACATGGATCTTTTACATCAACAGAGCTTCCAAACAGGTGTTCGCTGGTCTGGGACTAGCTTTAAGTAGTCTAGCCGTGGAGCATTTTTCTTAGTCGATTTCAGTAGAGTTTGATGTCACAAATAATCAACCAGAGTATGAAGCTTTAATTATTACACTTTGCCTACCATATGAAATAGGTGATTGAGATCTATTGAAAAAATCAAACTCACTAAAGGTTGTAATAAAAGTTAATGAAGAATTCAAGGCGAGAGATGAACAGATGGCTAGATACCTTAGTAAGACAAAGAAGAAGATTAGAAGATTCAAAAATTTCTAGATCAAGCACATTGTTCTGAAGGAAAATCATGACACAGATATCTTATCTAAACACATTTGTTTGTGCCTCAGAGGCTTACTCGACCGACAATTGAGGGGCATGAGACGATGGAGATAGCAGTCAAAGGAACAAAAAGTTGGATGGTTACCTACATCCTCTATTTGAAGACTAGGAAGATATCAAAGGATTTTACATATACAAGGCATTTCAAAATTAAGGCTTCTTTTATATGATGATTGAAGGAAAGTTTTTCAGGTGATCGACCACTTCAATATAATTTAGGTGCTTGAGGGAAGATGAAGCATAGAACATCCTCTAGAAAGTACATTAAGGAATGCGTGAGCCATTCTGACAGAAAAACTCTAGCCCATCAGTTGCAACGATAAGGTTACTTTTGACCAACACTTCTTAAAGATGCGTAGATGTTTTCAAAAAAATGTGTGCAACGTTAGAAATATGCTTTTTTGCATATGTTTTCATTCCTTTCTCTTTTTATTTTTGAAGAGTCATCAGCTAATCCATAGACTTATACCTCCCTTTTCTGAATAAGTCTCTCTTTCAAATCTTATAAGTGATCAAGAGAAGAGATGGACCAAAAATTTAGGACATATGACAAAGGCAAACAAACAAGAGATGGAATGTGGAGAACCTCCGTGCGGCAAATCTTGCAAGGATAGGTTAAGCACATACGTCCGATTAAGATCTGATTGAAATATATTGTGTCAAATATCCACAAAAGAATGCCTATGAAATCTACCCACAATTAGAGATTCAGGTGTGTTTTCCTGTCTTTGTGATCCAGAGTGCTCTCAATGGGACATATCCCTCATGGTTAATTATATCTTGGAGTTTGTCAAAGAATACTCTTGATCTAAGAACTTTTTCTTACATTTAAAGTGACAATTAGCACAGAGCTATCAAGGGACAGGTATTTTGTAGGGGAATGATCTATTACTTTCAAAGCTCCCGCTAAGACACATAGCAGAGAGTTAGCCTCACTGTCCACCTGGGTAATTTACTCATTAGCATACATATCCTATGAATTAAATGAATCATCCTGATCAAATTCTTGATACGTCAAAGTACATTTGAGCCATAAGGGTAAAGGACAAATCATCATATCCCAAATGAAGTACAACTCATCAATAATCAGGTCTTCAAGATGATATCAACAAAGGTAAATGAAGCAATAGGGCTCAACAAGGGTAGTCAAAGGAAGGGAGGTGTAATCTCTAGGAGGTAGGGGTAGTCAGATCCAGAAACCATGGACTCACCATCCCAATCCACTAAGACCCTAAGTATAACTAATCATAAAGATAGTTTACCCAACACATTCTGAGATCCCCGGTCAGCAATCCATGAATTACATCATATACAAGAACCTCATTACCCATAAGGTAAAAAGAATGAATCTTTATCTTATGATTATCACCTGGAGCTCCAAGAGGTGGAACATATATCCACCAAAATAGTGAGGATGTTGTTGGAAAAGAAGAGAAATTGAGGTTCAAATATAAAGATGGAAACATTCCCAACAAAGGATTTACTCCTCGTCAAGATTGGGGAGTCTTCTAATGACTAAAACGTAGTAGAAAATTACTTGAGTAGAACTCTATGTCGGGCCAATCAGGTTGAAGAACCATAGGGGCTTCTTCTATGGACATGCAAATGATGAATTTATCATTTGTAGTTCTTAGATACCATTGAGCCTTATTATATGACTTGGGTGAAGTTCATGCTAGTAACCAGTTTTAAAACCTGCTCAAAGGCCATAATCCTAAATTTTAAATTATCTCAAACTTTTACTATTAAGATTTTATTTGTAGAAAAATTTACAATTGTATAGTCCTAAAGAGCCTAAATTATACAATTTATAGCATCCCAGATACACCAAATAGAAACATGGAAAATTGTTTGAGCATATAAACATGAAAGAAAAGCAAGAAAACAAGTCAAATATTAAATAATAAAAGGCCAGTGTCGTTGTCTTTCTGACATATCCCAGAAAAGAAAAAGGTCACCAAGCTCTACATAAGTGCATGCCTACTACTATATCTATACAATAATATAAAAATTCAGACTTAATGTATCGGACACGAGCCACTGCTCTAGGTCCCCACCAAGTCATTCGATGCTTCACCCACCTCGAAACTCATACTCATACCCTATTTCCAATAAAGACTCTCCTAAGACTCTAAAAGAATAGAAGAAGAAAAAAAGGACTCAACTTTGATGAAAATAACATTAGCAAGACAACCAACAAACATGCAATATATAATGAGTCGTGTCTTTTGATACACCCAAAATATATACATTTTTATACCCATACTTTATACTCATTTTTGGTGATATTGCACTTTAATGTTCAGCTCCGACAATGCCGTTTTACAGAGATGATTAAATGTCCATGAAGTAAAACATTTAAGTCCATGAAGGAGTATTTCGTTCATGGAATTAAGTGCAAATAAATTGAGAAATATACTTTATTGTGTGTAGATTTCGAAATTTTTTATGGTGACAAACTAAAAATCCTCAATTTGATTTTAGTGTTTAAAAATTAAAGCGAGAGTTAGCCTTCATGGGAAGGGAAGTGGGAGCACTTGAGTGGGAGCTAGTATCCTCCTAGCCTGGCCACGGATTTAAGGACTAAACCTAAGATTAACCAATGATTTTCTATAACACAGAATCAGGGTAGAGAGTTAAAATTGCTCCTATTTGGAACAATACATATTTAAACCATTTATCTCATCTCATTTCACCAAAAATCATATAGTAGTGGGAAAGATGCTTTTTCATATAAGAAAATTTCATCACATAAACATAGTTTAGTAGTTAATATTTTAAAACTGTGCATTTAAATTCTACTAGTAATTAATAATTTAACTTTTATAGTATCTTAAACATTCGAAATTAATGATAGTAATTTCATTTTAATTCTGTGAATTTCTTAGTTAATTTATCATTTCCAATTTAATCCTTCCTCTTGGGATCGATATTTGAGACTTAAATAGAAAGTCTTATTTTACTTGATAATGATACATATACTTGCGTAGAATACCGACATTAAGAGCTTAACTTTATTGTTTATAAAATACCACATCAAGATTTTGACACCGTTGTAAAGCAGAGTCAACTTTATAAATTTAACACATTTATATTTCCGTCGCTTCAAGTTTTTGGTGTTGTTGTCGAGGAAGGTAACAGAAAATTAAATAGATTTGATAAATTAGAAAAATTAGAGATAAAAATATACAAAGTATAAAATAAAAAATCCAAAAAATAAACTTATAACTATATTTTTAAGAGTATTTTTAAGAAATTTTTCTTTGCTTATTATATTTATTTATGCAAAATATTGGATTTGAAAATTTAGTACCTTACGATTCGGAATTAGAAAATACTATTAGAAAAATTCAAGAGCAACTAAAAAAAATTAAAAATTTGAACAAAATGGCGAATAACTTAGATAATCAAATAAATGAAAATAGACAAAAAACCTTTAAAAGATTATGCTAATCCAACAACATATGAACTTCACTTAACTATTCAAAATCCTGATGTTGCTGCGAATTCATTTGAGCTTAAACCTGCTATTATCCAAATGATACAAAATAATTAGTTTGGAGGAATACCTACTGAAGATCCTGACTTACATCTTACAAGTTTTCTTGAAATTTATGCTACTTTTAAATATGACGGAGTGTCTAATGATGTTGTTAGGCTTAGACTTTTTCCTTTCTCATTAAGGGATAAAGCTAAAGTTTGGTTAAAGCCATTAGCACATGAACTTAGGGAGAAATATCATAAAAATTCTTGGCTAAATATTTCCACCCTTGAAAACTGCTAAGCTTAGAAACATTATTACATCTTTTTGTCAGTTTGAAGAGGAGTCGATATATGAAGCCTGTGAAAGATTTAAGGATCTTCTTAGAAAATGTTCACACCATGCTTTACCAGATTGGTTAATAATTCAAACCTTTTACAATGATTATTGGGATCACTTAGATCTATTATAGATGATGTTGTAGGTGGATCACTAATACTAAAACCTTTTGATGAAGCATACTCTTTAATATAAGAAATGACTACTAACATATTTCAATGGCCCTCTGAACGGGTAAATCCTAAGAGAGTAGCTAGTATTCATGACTCAGATGCAATGTCTATTTAAGCATCTCAAATTATTTTTATATTGAAAAAACTGATCAAATTAGCGTGAATTATTCTTAAATACCACCAGTATTAGAGGAAAATTTGCTAGGACAGATAATTGATACTCAATCGTCTTATGAAACTTTAAATGTTATTAATAATCAAAATAATAATCCCTATTCTAACTATTACAACATTGTATGAAAAAATCACCCTGATTTTAATTGGAATAATTATAACAATTTAATGAACCCCTCAGGAATTTAAAAAATCAAGGAAATCCTAATTATCGACCTTATTATCCTCCTGGATTTAAACCAAACCATAACCCACAAGTTCAAAAAAGAAGTTAATGATGGAAGAGGTAATGTTGAATATGGGAAATCAAATACAAAATTAAGGGGCTGCTATTTGAAATATTGAAAATCAATTAGGACATATTATTATTGCACTTAGTAACGGACCTTCAGGAAATATTTCGAGTACTGTGGAAGTTAATCTTAAAGTTCAAAATAGGGAGAAAATTAAAGCCATTCAATTACAAAGTAGAAAAGAATTTGAAACATGAATCCAAAGAGAAACTAAAGTTGATGAGAAGGAAGAGATTGAAAGTGACCATAATGAAAATGAACAAACACAAGTTCCCTTAGAAAACCCATTACCTTCATCTCCTCAATGACTGAAGTAGAAGAATAAAGACAAATAATTTACAAAATTTTTGAAAATCCTTAAAAAATTAACGATAAACATTCCTTTCATTGAGGCTTTGGAACAAATGCCAATTTATGTGAAATTTATGAAAGATATACTAAACAAGAAAAAGAATTTTGTAGATCATGAGGCCGTTGCACTTAGTGAAGAGTCTAGAGCTATTATTCAGAAGAAGCTTCCTAAAAAATTAAAAGTTCATTGTAGTTTTACTATACCTTGTGCAATTGTTGAAAAGTTTTATGGAAAAGACTTATGTGATTTAGGAGCAAGTATCAATCTTATGTCTCTATCGATTTTTAAATGTTTAGATTTAACTATAACTCTTCAATTAGTTGATCGATCAATAATTTATCCTAAAGAAGTTATAGAAGATGTATTAGTAAAAGTGGATAAATTTATTTTTCCCGTAGACTTTATAGTATTAGATATAGAAGAAAATAAAGAGATCCCTATTATTTTGGGGAGACCATTTCTTGTAATAGGGAGATTTGGGATAGATGTGCAAAAAGGAGAATTAATAATGAGAGTTAATGATTAAGAAGTAACATTTAATATTGCAAAAGCTATGAAATATCCTGCAATAGAGAAAGAAAATTAATGTTTTAGAATGTAAGTTACTGATTATCCAAGTAATGAGTAATTTAAGAAAGAGTTTAAAGAAAAATTAAGGTAAGAAGAATTTATGGAGAATGGGGATGAAATAAAAGAAGAAAATTTAGATTATATTCAAACAAATTTGAAACTTTAGATTTGTTGGAACATGATAATAAAAATCTTATTCCTTCAAGTATTAAACAACCTAAAATTTAACTGAAAGTATTACCTTCCCATTTAAAATGTGTTTTTAGGAGATTCATCTACATTGTCTATTATTGCATCTTCTGAGTTAACTGAGATTCAAGAACATAAATTAATAGAAATGTTAAAAAGATATAAAAAGGCTTTTGGATGGACTTTAGCAGATATTAAGGAAATTAGTCCTTCAATTTGTATGCACATAATTCTATTAGATGAACAATACAATCCTAAAGTTGATCCTTAAAGGAGATTAAACCTAATAATGAAAGAAGTTGTTAAATTTTTTTTTAAACATAGTTAGATGTTGGAATTATATATCATATTTCAGATAATGTTTGGGTAAGCCTAATTCACTGTGTTCCAAAAAATGGAAGAGTGACCATTGAAGTAAATGAGAAAAATGAATTATTTCCGATAAGACAAGTTACTGGTTGGCAAATTTGTATAGACTATAGAAAATTAAACATGACCATCAGGAAAGATCACTTTCTTTTACCCTTTCTAGACTAAATGTTGGATAGATTAGCTGGAAACAAATATTACTACTTTTTAGATGGATATACCGGTTATCATCAAATTCTAATTGCTCTTGAGGATCCAGAGAAGACAACATTTACAAGCCCTTATGGAACATTTGATTTTCGTAGAATACCTTTTGGACTATGTAAAGCACCTGTGACATTTCAAAGATGTATGATGTCAACATTTATTAATTTGATTAAACATGGAATGAAAGTATTTATGGTTGATTTCTTTGTTTTTGGGACTTCATTTGAATTATGTTTAATAATTTAGAAAAGTTCTAGAATTATGTGAAAAAAATCGCCTATTACTAAATTGGGAAAAATATCAATTTATGGTTACAGGAGGAATTGTACCCGGGCATATAATTTCTGAAAAATGGCATGGAAGTAGATCCTGCAAAAGTTCAAGTTATTGAAAAACTACCACCACCCAGAGGGGTAAGAAGTTTTATAGGACATGCTTGTTTCCACAGACGTTACATAAAAAAATTTTCAAAAATAACTAAGTCATTATGCCAACTTTTAGAAAAAGATACAAAAAATTGATTTTAATGAGGAATGCATTAAACCATTTGAATTATTGAAAGAGAAATTAATCACTACACCTATAATAGTCCCACCAGATTGGGAGAAACGATTTGAAATAATGTATGATGCTAGTGATTATGTTATAGAAGTTATTTTAGGACAAAAGCACAACAAAGTTTTTAAAGTAATATATTATGCTAGTAAAACTCTAAATGATGCTCAAATTAACTGCAATACTACTAAAAGAGAGTTATTTTATACCTTTAATTAATTTAGTATTACTTGATTGAATCAAATGTATAGTGCATACAGATCATTTTGCTATCAAATACTCAATGCAAAAGAAAGATGTTAAACCAAGATTAATTAGATGGATACTTCTATTGAAAGATTTTAATTTTATTGTAGTTGACAGAAAGAGAAATGATAATCAAATAGCTGATCATTTGTCTATACTATAAAAAGAAATATTAACTAATTTTGCAAATAAAATTTTAAAAAATTTCTCTCATGAACAATTATATAATATTGATGAAATTAATATACTGTGATATTTCAATATAGTAAATTATATTATAAGTGATATTCTACCACCTGATAATTAAGAATCAACAATTAAAAAAATTTATATATGATTTAAAATTCTATTTTTGGGATGACCCATATTTATATAAAAATGTAAAGATCTAATAATTAGAAGGTGTGTGCCTTATGAAGAAACTCAACAAATCAATGGAAGATTGCATGATTCTGAATTTGGAGGATATTTTGGAATAAATAGAACTTCATATAAAATTTTGCAAGCTAGATTTTATTGGCCTACTCTTTTTAAAGATGTTAGTGAATATATTAAAATAAGCGATCAATGTGAGCGAGTAGGAAATATTTCTAGAAGAAATGAAATGCCTCTAAATTACACATTGGAAGTTGAAATTTTTTATGTGTGGGGATTAGATTTTATGGGACCATTTATCCCTTCATTTGGAAACATACATATGACACTTGGTGTTCACTATATGTCCAAATGGATTGAAGCTGCTGTTGTGCCTAAATGTGATGCTCGAAGTGTTTCTAAATTTTTAAATAAAAATATTAGTACAAGATATGGAATGCCGAGAGTAATTATTACAGATGGAAGATCCCATTTTAGGAATAAGAGAATCAAAAAAATAATTAAAAAATATGATATTATACATAGATTCTCTACTGTATATCATCCTCAGGCTAGCGATCTAGCAGAAATATCAAATCCTGAAATAAAACAAATTTTTGAAAAGCTAAAAATCCATATAAATTGGATTGGTATGCTAAATTAGATATTGCATTATGGGCATAGAAAACGACTTATAAAACTCTTATAAGAATGTCCCCATATATACTTATTTTTGGAAAAACATGTCATTTACTAGTAGAATCGGAGCATAAAGCATTTTGGGCTATTAAGGAATTTAATTTTAATATAAAAGATCCTGATGATAAAAGATTATTGCAACTTAATGAACTTGAGGAGATTAGAAATGAAACATATAATAATACAAAAATCAGTAAAGAGAAAATTAAAATATGGCATGAATGAAAGATTATTAAGAAGAAGTTTGAATCTGGATAATAAGTTCTATTTTATAATACAAGATTGAGATAATTTCCAGGAAAACTGAAACCCAGATGATTAGGACCATTTAAAAGTTTTAAAGTATATCATTATAGAACTGTTGTTATTAAAGATCCTAAAATTAGAAATATATTTAAAGTTAATGGGCATTGATTGAAACATTATTATGAATGACACATACCACAATTTAAAGATATTTTAATGTCAAGTCAATCTAACGAAACAATGGTACGTTGGGCTGACAACGTTAAACCAGGCATTTTGTGGGAGGCAACCCATATATAAATCTATATATCTCTATATTACAATTTTGTTTAATAAGTGTATTTATGTATTAGGAAATAATAGTATTTTTGAATCCTACACAATTTTATCTGTCATAAATTAAGACAAATATTGGTTTTGGAGGAAAATTTGAAATTGAATTGAAAAAAAAATTAAAAGATGTGAATTTGGCCTCAAGCGCCGACAGCGCCAAAATAGGCGTTGATGGAGTTCAGCTAATAGACCATGGCGCCGATAGTGCCATTGGGAGCGTCGACGGCGTCTTGAGCAGTTTTTCACATGTAGAACAAATTCGACGAACTTTGCCGAGATTTTGCTCCTCAATAACCGCCGAGAGGTGTTTTTTCGGCACTATTTTTTGTTAGAGGAGTTGCCTGTAAGAAGCTGTCTGTCACCGAAATAGAAATCTTGTCACCCGCTTTGAAAGAACTTTTTAATTTACACATATATAGTTTATAAAAATATGAAATCAAACTGACCCCGTCTTTTTCACATTTTAAATGAAAGAGCACTATACTTCAAACATGTATCTATCTTGAAGGATAAACACAAGATTTGAAGATGAGGCTCAATCAAAAAAATTAATAAATATATGACATCTGTTAGGTCTGTGAAACTGTTTTATTTGCCGATAAATTCTCTTATTTAATATGAAGAATTAAATAAGGTTTATATTAAACTGGGTTCAGACAAGCTTCCTATAAGGGCAAGCCCCTATAGTTAATTACATCTTAAATGACCGAAGTCACCTTAGAAAACTCTAAAAAAAATCAGGATATATTATTTTTAAGGAGTTCAAAAGGATAGGAATTTTCCAAAACTCCACTATTCCTAATGATGTCTGGAAGGTAGGGAATCTCACCACCGTAACGGTTGCCGACGCGTTTTCTTTGTTTGCTCCAAGCCGTTGACGCCTAGTCCGTGCTCCAGTGCGCCTCGTAAGACGTGCACATGACAACAAAAAAATATAAGAGGTTGTGAGGTATGCAAAAAAACTAAAAAATAATACTTTTGACATATAAAAATATAACCAAAATATATCTTTCATGATAAGAGATTGAACAAATATTAATATGATGTGACGTCATCCCCACTTCAACAGTGAGGAAAAGGCAGCGAGATTATGGCGCTCCTCGGGTCGCTGTCCACAAGGAGAAGAAAGTCGGTGAGGTCGCCGACAGCAAGGGAATGAGGCGGTCGAGCCTAGCACATGCAAACATGCCGAACGATGAGAGAGAAGGGGAGCCAAAGAGAAGGCTCGACCAGAGAAGAAGGCCTGCAAAAGAGAGCTCAGATCGACAAGATCTCAGCGCTAGAGTTGGAGGAGGTGGCCATGAAGCTCTGGCGGCGGCAAGGAGATAAAAAAGGGTTGCTCGATTTTTGTCATTTCCACTCTAGGGATAGGGAGCCATGGATGCTAGAGAGAAGATCTGGTTGGTGGCTAAGCTATCCGGTCTTCGTCAGCAATGAAGGAGGCCCGACGAAGTAGGTAGCAGTGAAAGGAGAGGGGAGCAGCAGGCGGCGTGGTTTGCGAGAGCCAAACGGCAGCTCCGGCTGGCCAGGGCGGGAGAAGGGCCGCCAGCTAGGCCGGCGGCGAGGCTCCGGTGAGAGAGTTCGATTTTCGAGCTCCAGTTCGCGAGGGCGCTGCTAGTGTCTTGCAATACATGGAGGAGAGAGAGGGAGCCGGTCATGTGAGCAAGTGATATAGATATTATAGGATTTTTTTTATTTTTTTACTATTCTTTTTTTTTTTTTAGTTTGGCCCAGGCATTCATAAGGGAGATAAATATAAGATAGCATTTAATGAGACTTTATCTTTTTAAATGAGATGATATAAAATATGGGAGAGGGAGGAGAGCATGTGATATTTTCCCTTTGTAGCATGCGC
>NEWO01000875.1:24477-45958 GCA_003013225.1 Phalaenopsis aphrodite
GGATTATATCAGAAGAATTTTGAGATCAGAAAGTTCTTTATATTAAAGTTTCTGATTTTTCTACGCACCTCAAGCTTCTTCTCAGGAGTGTTGAGCGATTTTTTTTTCTTTTTTTGAAGCCTTTCACATTTTTTTATTCTCTTGAGAATGACTATTTTTGGTGAGCTTCTTTTTGTTATAAAGCAATTTCTTCTGACTCGAAAATCTCCTGAATAAAAATTCTTAGAATTTTATGATTCATTACATGTTAAGATTCCAAAAGTCCAGCTGAATGGAAAAGTAAGAGATCTAAATAGTCTCTGAAACTACTCACATCTCAATGACACCCATTAAGTCATTCTGAGGTGTTCTCAGGACTTAGATGAAAGTTCATTAAAGGAATGGATTTGATCATTGTGACTTATTTCAAATCCCCCCAAACCATGAGTATTTGCAAATCCTAAGAAGGTGCATACATGGTATGGTTCAAGCTTAGCCTTAGGATCTATCCTAGATTCAACTTCAAGAATCATCAAAGGCAAACCCAAGACAAGATCAACTAAGGAGTGTGACTCCTTTCGGAACCATCTCAACAACCTCCAAAAATTGGAGTCGAATCATCAAAAGATGTAGAGATATCTTGGTTAGATAAGTAGTGTCTAACCAGTAATGTTGGATATCGAAGTATCATAACGAGTCATTGACTGATTTATAGAGACAAAGCATTCTAATAAGTTCAACATGATTATCAACAAGGTGATAAAAATTAACCAAGTCAAACAAAGCATATCCATAAGGTTGGATATGCGTGAGGTGGATTAATCTCAAAAAGATGCTCTTTCACCAAGAACAGACTGAAAAGTCAATAAGGTTCTGGATAGGTGAGGCACCAAATCCTAGCCAGGTTCAGAGTAACTAACTAAATCAAATGTTTAGACATGTAGAATGGTCTTAGTAACGAAATGCACACATCAAGAGCTTAGCTAAAAGGCAAACATAGCTCCAATAGAGAGAGGCACTCTCAAATAGCTTGGGAAGTGTGTATCCCAACTAAACATGGATCGATAAGGAATAGCAAGGTGTTCTAATTGATACAAAACGTAATCAACAAATTGGTTTTGGGGTGTCCCCCAATTGGAGTACAAAACATCCATAATAGCCTTGCTTAAGAAGTGAAAAGAGGTAGGATAAAACACTCTTCAAAGCAAAGGCAAGCAAATCCCTCGCCATCAAACGTAGAAAGTCATTCTACATGCAGCGTCAGAACGTCAAGAGACGTGGTGGCAAAGATTTTCATAACCCGCTAGGGATTCTCCAAAATAGGGCGATCAACTTCTGTCCTCAACTAAGGTGAGAATTGATGGGGGTGCGCCTCAGATTTCCCTTTATAAATGTAGGACAAATTCATCTTTATTAATCAAAAGAAAGCCACCAAACATTCCTTAACTCATGGAAAGAGTGGGCACATCATGTGTGGGCAAAGCCACTACAACAGGATCATCAACAATACACGTGGCACAACATCTAGTATAGTAGCACTAATTACGACACCAAGTGTCCCATGTAACACCTCAGAGGGTCTCGTAGCATGTTCAACAGAAAGCAAATATTTTGGCCTCGTAATGGACTGACAATAGGTCTCCTACTACAAGAGCCTATAAGATAAGAAGAATAAAGAAGCTTGTTCAGACATCTGAAGGATCCAGAAAGGAACTTATTTTAAGGAAGAGGACCCAGTCCTTGTAGAGGGGATTTTGGAATCTCAATAGGTATAAAGACCTGTGGCTGAGTCAGTTGCCGTAATTGCAGCAATCTATTTTTATTCCTCTTGATGCCCTTGCCCAATGTAGGGATAGGCGAGATCTCAGAGAAACCCAGAACGAAGGGGGCTGGGAAGGTCATCAAACCAGTGAAAACATTTCCTCTTAAAGAGGAAGCTGCTCCTACAATCTTCTTAGCCAGATAACTCGTGGCAGCAACAACACAAACTGTGAGGTGAGCATGACCTGCATCCTGAGAAGGAAAGAATCTCCTATCAATCCTAGCTAGAGTATAGCCCACAGCAGACAAAGGAGATAAATTGTTCTCAACTGATGGGATCTCAGCGTTATCCCATGCTGGAACAAAAACATGTCATGGCGGGGACCCGTTCTACACCGTCAAAGGACACAAAGCTGATTCTCAGCCGACTGGATTTAGCATCATCCCGGGAAGGAGCCAAAATAAGTCGTAGCGGGGACCCAGTCTACATCGCTAGAGGACAAAGAGGGTGATTCTCAGCTAACAGGATACTAGCATAATCCTGGTCCGGAACTAAAGAGAGTCATAGAGGGGACATATCACACCTCCAAAGGATAGTACCGTAAAAATTAACTCTAGCACTCTTAAATGATGCAACATCCGCGAGGATGGAAATCCTCAAAACACGGAAGGACTACAAGAGGCAAGGAAAACTCAAAAGAGAGTTGCAACACATCGTCATATGGTACTATCCTCTTCCTCGAGGGAAAAGGTAGCACCGATACGAGCTACTACAACGAAAGAAGTGTTACATGCACAACCCCTCCTTTTCAAAGGAGGACACTTAGTAAGAATCCGATGGGGACATAGTCCGCACAACCGGGAAAGTATCACAACAACTCAATTCAGAGGCCAAAGATGCCCTCTGAATTGGAATCAAAACATGTATATAGACCTGATGCAGGACAAGCTGCTGAATTCACAACAATCTATTCCTGGTCCTTCTGGCCTTCCTGCCTAATCGGGGGACAGGTGGATCCTCAGGAGAACTGGAACAGAAAGAGAGTCGAGACAAAAGTCAAACCGGTGACACTAGTGGTAGACTTACTGCTAGCAAATGGCTCAGCTACCAATGACCTGGAGAAGACCGTCAGGTGCTGCGACGCATCGCTATCAAGCATCGAACTCCTTTCTGCTAAGGAAGTGGGTGCAATGCGAGCCATTGTAGCAAAAAATAGCTTGATATACACGACTCCCCGTTTAAGGGGGGCACAGAGCAAAACACCACAGAGAACGTAGGAACAACTCAACATGCACATCTCCCCTTTTGAGGAGGAGGGCACAGAACAAATGCCTCAGAAGGCATAAGAACATCTCAATATGCACGTCTCCTCATTTAAGGGGGAGGGCACATAACAAATGCCTCAGAAGGCATAGGAACAGCTTAATATGCACCTCTCCCCATTTAAAGGGGAGGGCACAAAACAAATGCCTCAGAAGGCGCAGGAACAGCTCAATATGCACATCTCTCCATTTAAGGGGGAGGGCACAGTGTAAACACCTCAGAGGGCGTAGGATCATGTAAGGTAATCCCACAAAAGTGTTTGAAGGAACTGAAAGGTATGACACCTTCAGAAGCACAGAAAACGCTTTGGGAGAAGGGAAAGGGTTCCCCCGGTGATAGCGATCGTATCCATCTTCCTGCTCTTCTGCGTTGCGGGGAAAAAAGGAACAACAATCACAAATAAGAAAAGGTTAAGAAAACCAATCATAAAGTACAATGATATTGATGCATGCGATAGTGCAGCGACTGAACTGTCGAGGGTGAGAAAGGGACAATGCATCGAATTGCTACCTCTAGCAACTGACACATGAACTGAAAAATAAGGTCTCACAAGAAGGCTCAACTGTGACTCAAAGGAAGAAAACTAAGTCATGATAATATGAGTAAAACTCCTAGTACGGAGAGAGGCTATAACCTCAGAAGCAAAACTCCAAGTATGGAGAGAGAGACTCGTCCCCAGCGAAGTCGCCATTCTTGCGAATACGCTGGGATCCGCAAGTCACCTAAGCGAAACTCCAAGTATGGAGAGAGAGTAACCTCACCAGCGGAGTCGTCATTCTGTTTTTGTTTGTTTTTCTCTCTTTTATTTTAGAAGGAGTCACCAGTTTTTTGATCATCGTATACTTCCCTCATTCGAATAAATATCTCTCCCAAATTAAATTAGTGACTCGAAGAGAAAAGGAACCGAATAAAAAGGGACATACGTCAATGCGACAAATAAGAGAAAACAAAAAATGTAGAGAGTCTAAGTGCGGTAAACCTCGCAAGGATAGGTTAGGAGTGTCCGTCCAAACAAGATCGGGTGAAAGCACATTAAACTGATATCCACGAAAGAATACTTACGTAGACTACCCATAACCAGAGATTCAGGTGTAGGTGCCTGTTCTGTGGTCAAGAGCAATCCCAAGGGGACGTATCCCACTTAGTTAATTACATTTTAGGGGGTACCCAAGAATACTCTCGATAAAAGGAGTTTCACTTGGATTATCGTGAACCTGGGGCAATATGTACTTAAAAGAAGGCTATCACGCCTGGGAACAGTCTCGATGCTTCAAAACTCGCACTAAGCCATCAGACAGAGAGTGAGTCTCTCACATACTGAATGGGTAGCGACTCATCGATACACGGGGCCCACAGAATAACCCAAATCAACTTGATGGGGATATCCAAACACGTCAAAGCACGTCTGGGCCATAAGGGCAGAGAACAAATCGTCATATCCCAAATGGCGGCAGCTCATTGACATTAAGTCATCAAAATGATATCAACGAAGTCAAGGAGTGACAGGGCTCAAAGGGTTTTAACAAAAATGAAGGTAGAGTGATCCTAAAAAGTAAAGGTAACTTGGTCGGGGTACCACAGACCCATCATCTACAGCTATTAGCAAGTCTATCTGGTCGTGAAGGTAGTCGACCCAACAAGTCTTGAGATCCTTAGTTAGCAATCTGTGAATTGTGTCGTCCATGAGAACCTCCGTAGCCTTAAGGTCAAAGAAAATAAACTCTATCCTATGACTAAAAGTTTGAGCTCCAAGAGGTGGGACTTATACCTGCCAAAGCAGCAAGGATGCCTCAGGAAGGAAAAGAAAATGGAGGTTCAACTACAAAGCTGGAAATGCTCCAAACAAAAGGACTTACACCCTATCTGGGTCAGGGAGGCTTCTAGCACCCTAGGTACACTAGATAACCACCTATAAAGAGGTATGTTGGGTCAGTCAGGTTGGAAAAGCACGGGGACTCCTCCTCGGGTAATGCAAATATGATGCAGTTATCTAGAACGGTCCTTAAGTATTGTGGAGGCTCTATTAACGTATGTAGGAAAGTAAATGTTGCAATTTTTAAATTCTGAATATTTTAATCCTAAATTTTAATTATCTTGAATATTTTATTTAGGATTCTGTAGAAAGTTACAGTTTTAGGGTCTTTAATGAGCCTAGATTATATCGTGAAATCCCCGATAAACCACAGAAAGAAACAAGAAAACACATGCAAGTGCAGGAATGCAATATGATGCAAAAAGCAAAACAAGCCAAATCAAAATAATAAACAGGTCGGTGCCGCTGGGTCGGCAACATATCCCAGAAAAGAAAATGGTGGCCAGACTCTGCATATACATGTCCGGTCCTAATTCTATACATCAATATAAAATGAAGAATTACGATACGGGGCACGAGCATCTGCTCCTAGTCCCCTCCATGTGGTTCCCGCACCAAATGTCTCGAAACCCATGCCCGTATCTTATTTCTGCTACAGGACTCTCCTAGACTCTAAAGTGCATAGAGAAAAGAAAAAGACTCAATCCTACATGAAAATCAGTGTCAGCGGGAAAGCTCAAATGCAAATAATGTATCATGAGTCATGCCTTAAAAGTGGGGGAGCTAATAGCACTTGCAAACAAAGGAGTCAAAAATCATTACTTGCTCCTTCTATAGCAGTTCCTGTGGTGTGCATATAAATAGGCATGGCTCCCTGTAGAAAAACACCCTAACACACTACCATATATATGCAACATGTAGTCACACCACAAACATAATGCAAAAGAAAGATGTCTAGCTAGGGTGACCAATCCAACAGAGAACAATAGCCAGATATCAACAAGACTACCTAAGAACCCTAAATCCTAGCTTAACACACCATCTAACAAAAAGTGCGTCAATCTAGTATCTAAGTGCGGGATATGTCTGGGTATAGTATGACTTTGATAGGGTCGCCATACCGGCCCCATCCTAAAGATCCAAAAGATCTAAAGGTTGTCACGAAGAGTGGTGACACGAGTTAGATATATTAGATCTTTAGCACAGTCACACTCGTGTAAATCCCGATGACTTAACTTGCATTGCTCCCTAGGATCAACCCAGCAAGCAATGCTCGTTAAGGCATCGTGACCGACACGGGGTCACTCTCCTAACGAGCCTGACTCGCTACCTATGCAAACATGTAAATGAAAATACAAACAATCATGTGATAGAAGTGATCAGTGTACCGTGGGCCAGTGACTCAGGAAAAGAGGGGCATGTCGTGGAGGCAGCGGCTCTAACAAATGGGTGTGTCATAGCAACAGTGACCCGAATGGTGGGTGTTCAGTAGCGGCAGTGGCCCAAAAGTGTGCGAGGCGACAGTGACCAAAAGGGATGGGCGTGCCATGGAGGCAGTGGCCCGAAGAAAGGTGTACCGAGGTGGCAGTGACTCAAAGACAGTGGTCATTCTCACTGGCGAGCATCCCCCAAATGCAAACATATGTGGTCCAACATGCAAGCAGGCAAGCATGTGATATAATACAAAAGCAGACAAAAATGCAAGTGATCGGTCGACCGGGCTATGTTGGCCTGTCGAACCAAAGTGATTAGTTGACCGATTTGGGATGATCGACCAAAGCACAAATGGTGTTGACCAGTCCGAGATGACCGATCGAGGCGCAAGTGGTGCCGGTGTAAGTGCAAATGCGAGACACAAGGTGCAAGTGCAAGTGCAACGTGCAAATGCAAGGTGCAAAGTGCAAAGTGCAAGTATAAGTGTCGACTCGATATGCGACGTACAGTACGTAACATGCAGTACATGCACATGCAAACAATGAGGTGAAAATGACCACATATGATAGGTAGTCATGCTCGTACTAACGACCTCACCTAGAAGACCTAAGGTTTAGACCCTTGGATGTGCGACACCGCCGCCTCTTGCTTTGATGAGGAAATGTGGGGAGTTTCTCCCCATATCTCCGAGGGGGAAACTCTCCACGGCGTCACAAAATAGGATAGCTACAAAGCTTTTCCTATTTTTATGAACTGCTCTAGACTTTGCAAAATGAGCCAGCTACAAAGCTTCTCTCGCTTTGCTAAGTCCGACCTCTCAACTTCTCCAAGTAAAGCTGGGGAATCCAAAGCAAAGGGAATGAGGAACTCCGACTCATTGGGACTTATGCTAAGGCTCACAACAAAGGGAGACACTCGGCTCTATGGAGGAATTTGGCCACGCACAGGAAGTCCTAACCTAAATGGTAGCTCTAGGAAATCCAACAATCCAATACGCAGGCACGTCGTCGCGCTGACCCACGCTGGCGCACATACCCTGTGTGGGCGATCGAACCCACACGCCTGGACTCCACTATTACTAAGGCTGACTAGAAGGTAGGGAATTTCACCACCGCGACGGTTGCAGATGCGTCTTCTTTGTTTGCTCCAAGCCGTCGACGTCTGGTCCGTGCTCCAGTGTACCTCGTAGAACGTGCACAGGACAACAAAAAAAATATAGGAGGTTGTGAGGTATGCAAAACAACCCAAAAATAATAATTTTACATATAAAAATATAACCAAAATATACCTTTCATGATAAGACGTTGAACAGATATTAATATGATGTGATGTCATCGCCACCTCAATAGGGAGGAAAAGGCAGCAAGATCGTTGCGCTCCTCTGGTCACTGTGTACAAGGAGAACAAAGTCGGTGAGGTCGTTGGCAGCAAGGGAATAAGGCACTCGAGCCTAGCACATGCAAAAATGTCGAGTGACGAGAGGGAAGGGGAGCCAAAGAGAAGGCTCGGCCAGAGAAGGAGGCCGAAAAAAGAGAGCTCAGATTGGCAGGATCTCAGCGTCGGAGTTGGAGGAGGTGACCAACGAAGTTCCGGCTGCGGCAAGGAGATAAAAAAGGGCTTCTCAAGTTTTGTCATTTCCATGCTAGGGAGAGGGAGCCATGGATACAAGAGAGAAGATTCAGTCAGTGGCGAGGCTCTCCGGTTTTTGCTGGCGACGAGGGAGGTTTGACGAAGTTGGCAGCGGGGAAAGGACAGGGGAGCTGCAGGCAGTGTGGTTTGCGAGAGCCAAAGGGTAGCTGGCCGGTGAGGGAGGAGGGCCTCCAGCTAGGCCGGCAGCAAGGGTCCGGCGAGAGAGCTTGAGCTTCGAGCTCCAGTTTGCGAGGGAACTTCTAGTGGCTTGCGATAGATGGAGGAGAGAGAGGGAGCCGGTCATGTGACAAGTGATATAGATATTATAGGATTTTTTTTATTTTTTATTATTCTTTTTTAATTTTTAGTTTGGCTCAGGCGTTGATAAGGGAGATAAAGATAAGATAGCATTTAATGACACTTTATCTTTTTAAATGAGATGAAATAAAATATGGAAGAGTGAGGAGAGCATGTGATACTTTCCCTTTGTAGCATGTGTCGGAGTAGAGCAGGCATAGATGTCTTTATTCTCTTTAGATGTATGTGGTTATATATATATATATATATATATATATATATATATATATATATATATATAATAAAACACAGTTTTTTTTTTTTTTGGTTTTTTTTAATTTCCTTTATCATATTATTATTATTTTTTAATAGGTGTGATCTTATGAACAATATAGAGGAGCGTGTGGGTCATGCATGAGCAGCAAATAGAGAGAGGGAACCATATTTATTTTTTTATTTTTATATAATAATAAAATGATTATATTATTATTACTATCCTCCACGCATTTTTTGGCCAGACGCGTCCTTGCGGCAAAATGAGAGTCTCCCTTAAGTAAAATCGACGTTCCGGACGCGAACGCGCAGTTTGTTTTGTCATTTGGGGTTGTCTGGACCACTTTTTCAACTATCATGCCGAAAACGATAATTTGCACATCTTTACCCCGCCTAGGAAGTTGTAGCGAAGCAAACATCCTTTGTAAGTGAAATCGACGTTCCAGACACACTAGCGTGATCTGTTTCATCATCCGGAGTCATCTGGATCGCTTCGTCAAGTGATCAGGCCAATTATAGCCAATTTTGTGCGTGGCGCGACGATTAATATCCATTGACCAGATCGAAGTCGTATGATGTGTCAAATGTCCACCGGCCTTCATCTAAGTGAAAGTCATAGCCTAGCAGAATGAACATGGCTACGTGCCTGTCAACACGTGCCAAAGGTCCCGGGTGAGTGTCTCGAACCACCGGACACTATGGACGAACCGTAGAACATCTTAAGTCGTGCAAGTGGACACTCTACACTCATGACATCACAAATTGATGCCAACAAACCTGACACTGCTTGCCTTCGCTTGATTTGAAATTTTCAAATTTTGATTGTTTTGGGGTTATCAATGTGGCCAAATGTCTGTGACCGGGTCCAAAATTTTTGTAATAAAATTAACCTCAATACATTGAAAATTTTTGAAAAGATTTATACTTCAAATTCTCTCATTTCTACGATTGAACTTAATATTCTACTAAATTAAACAAAATTCACACATAAATAAACAATTGTCTTCACCAAAATAAACTAAAATATACTTTAATAAATACTTTATTTTGTTCTTGTTCACGCCAAGTTTTAGCTCACTGACATTGTTGTTGTCGTCTGCAGAGAAATGTCAGGTCAGAGGCTAATTTTTGCTTTTAAAGATGGTTGGAACCTCGCACTCATCAAGGAAATGACGCCGCAGGATGGAACCATAGACTTCGACAAGGACTTCAATCAAGTCGACATGGACTATGAGGGTCCCCTGATGGATGTGGTTAGTCGTTAGGAAAAAGAAGGGATATCATCGCTACTAAGGTTCAGCACCGGAGATAATTCCTCACTGAAGGGGAAAAATGTGATAGTACAACAAGACCCCGTGGAGGGGCCAAGCCGCTTACCGTCCATGATAGTTACGCCAGCTGGAGGCCTAGTCGCTGCTGATAATGAAAGACTGTCGGCTCCTCTTTGAAGAACTCAGCCTAGAAATGCTAGTCGGTGAAAGCAGAGGGCTTTCTTATGAGAAGAAAGAAGACGCCAGAAAGAGGTGAAAAGCTTGCTCACCCCTATTCTTGAGGGGAACATTTATGATCTAGGCATGAGAGAGACCTCTTCCAGTCTACCTACTACAGATGAGGAATCCAGGTTCATCGCAAAGCGAGAAATACCACCAGCTTCATATGTTATTTGCACGGGTTGCCCGACTTGCAACACCGAAATACCTGCACAAGCATCAGCTACAGGGGCATTCCTGGAATGTCCAGACGGCAACGTCCTTCACTTACAACATTAGAACACCTTGGAGGAATACACATCTACCAACGATGGATCTTAGACCGACAATTTCCTGATGGAGGAGCCATATGTCCCGCTGGGACAGATCACTATGTTCCATGGAGACCAGAGCCATATATCCCTTTGGATGTCAAGTCACATGTTCTGTTAGTGACATAATCTACACCAGCTTGGGTTCCCACCGATGTGGAAATGAGAGAATATCCTCGATAGCCTTCAATTCTCAGTACGACAGAATACTATAAAATGAGCAAAGTAATTCAAAGGGAATTTGAATCCTATGAAGAAGTTCAAGGAAGGTTCGTTTATATACTGGAGGGATTGGAACTCTATACCAGAGTCTTCTCTAAAAGTGATGAAAGAATTATTCTCGGCTGTATCTTTTACCTGAGAGACAGAGGTCGAGTAGGTTTGCTCATGGAAAGAACTTATTCCGAGCTGAGGAAATGGATGTGAGGAAAGGGTAGGATTACTATCCAGTGCGGTTGCTACTACAACTTCAGAAATGATAGATAAGAAAATCTGCTCTGAATTCTCAGACATGATCAGGTGGATCCACTGCCTCCAATGATAAAACGGATGATTAAAAGTATGGTTAGATGAAATATACAGTCGGCTAACTGCATTGCTAACAATCGTATTATTAACATCTACAACGAGGGTGATTTCATTCCTCCCTATACAGACCACCATGACTTTGTGAGGGCTTTTTGTATGGTCTCATTTATGAGTAAAATCAACATCTTATTTGGAAAAGAATTTAGCATCATTGGTCCTTGGGAATTCAGAGGAGCTGTAGAAATTCCACTGCATGTTGGTTCAGTCCTATTCCTAAAAAGAAATGGGGCAGACGTCACCAAGCATTGCATTCCAGGGGTGCGACACTGTAGGGTGTCCGTGACCTTCCGACGGATGGATGATAGTAAAGCGCCATACAGATTTTAACCAGATCCAGAATTGGAAGAGTTGTACGAGCTATGAGAGGGTTGTACCTCTAAGTACAGGCGAAATGAACTCTTGTCCTGAAGCGTGGCTCAGAAGGCTGCTTGATCATAAGCTTGTCACACCAGGGACAAATATTCGAAGGGTTCATTTTTCATTTTTATAGCAAATATGATATGTGTCAAACATGCTCAGTCTATCATATGTACTTGAATGGGATGTTGTCATATGTACTTTGATGCAGACAGCATATTGTACTTTTGAGGCTTTAGCCTACACTTGATCTGTAACATTTATTGGAACAGATTAATGAAATTTCTTTCAGAAATTTATCTTTTTGATAATTGCCTTTTGGTGCAATGGATAAAAGTCACGAGCCATACTTTGGTTTGAAATTACAATGAACAAAGAACAAAACAACAAATTTTTAACGATAATAAAATTTAAATAAAAAAATCACAAATAAACAAACAACAAAATAATTCTCTTTTGAAAATCAACCAACTAAAATTAAATTTTGAAAACTAAACATGATAACAACAACAAGAAAAGAAAATAATTTGTTGAGTGGATTCTCTCGATTTCGAGGTCTCTTACTCTTTGTTCACGCAGCAAAACTATCTTTGTCTGCACTAATTCCTTTAACATCTTCAGGGAGCTTCACGTTCTGCACAAAACCTCACAAAAGTTTCACAAATCTTATTTAGCAATGTCAACCTTTTCAAATAACACATATGTATAGGTTCAACACCACAAACACTTTATAAATTTCAATTCTAATTTTTGGGATCAGTTCCTAAATTTTGGTTCCCTCTTTCCAAAATTGGTCCTACATTCTGATTCTCTTTTTAAGATTGATACCTAAATTTCAATTCTTATTTTTGAATCAGTTCCTAACTTTTGAATCCCAATTTTCGAGATCGGTACCTACATTCCGACTCTCTTTCTGAAATTTACACCTGAACTTCAATTCTTATTTTGGAATCAGTTCCTAAATTCTGATTCCCATCTTTTGAGTTCGGTTCCTACATTTTGATTCTCTTTCTCAGATTGATACCTAAATTTCAATTCTCATTTTGGGATTAATTCCTAAATTCTGATTCCCATCTTTCGAGGTTGGTACCTACATTCTGACCCTCTTTCTGAGATTGATACATAAATTTCAACTCTCATTTTGGGATCAGTTCCTAAATTATGATTCCTGCCACTCGAGGTCGGTACCTACATTCCGATTCTCTTTCTGAGATTGGCACCTAAACTTTAATTCTCATTTCGGGATCAGTTCCTAAATTCTAATTCCCATCTTTCGAGGTCGGTACCTACATTCTGATTCTCTTTCTGAGATTGACACCTAAACTTTAATTCTCATTTCGGGAACAATTCCTAAATTCTGATTCCCATCTTTTGAGTTCGGTACCTACATTCCGACCCTCTTTCTGAGATTGATACCTAAATTTAAACTCTCATTTTGGGATCAGTTCCTAAATTCTGATTCCCATCTTTCAAGGTCGATACCTACATTCTGATTATCTTTTTGAGATTGATACCTAAATTTCAATTCTCATTTTGGAATCAGTTCCTATATTATGATTCCCATCTTTCAAGGTTGGAACCTAAATTTTCACTTTCTTTTCAGAATCGATACCTAAAGTTCAATTCCCAGCCCAGGGTCAGCACTTACATAATGATTCCCATCCTCTATAAATACCTTAAATCTGATAACTGAAAATCAACTCTCCAATCCCCAAAGAGAGTTCCTACTTTTTTACTTCAATCAGATATTCTCCTGCTAATTCCCAACGAAAACCAAAAACACGCACAATGCTACACATCCTTTCAGGTCCGTTGACTTAGGAGTTTGTATTGGTTTTGTTGATCTAGTCGGTCAACGCCAATACGTGCGGTGTGCTTGCCCAACACACCACACCTATGGGGGTCCATTTGTTGACCTCACTTTTGGTTGAGGTTTAATTTTTCTTCTTTAGTAGCCTAGGGTCTAGCCATAGGACTTTCCTGTTGACTATTCTTAGAAAACTAGAAAAGGAACCCTCACCATTAGAAATTCCAAACTCTTCTTTACTCAACTTGAAGTTGCACATAGTGTTTCTAACCTCTAGCACTTGGTAGGTGGGGTCTTTTGGGGGAGCTCAAGATGAGTTCCCATGGGACAGCTTGACCTTAGGGTTGACCCTGGGTGTTGGTCTAGGTCTAAGACACTCACTTGCAGTCACTCTCACTCACAATCACCACAACCTTAAACCTAAATCTCTTAACTTTGCTCCCTTCATACTTTTGGGATACTTATGTAGATGGTCCCTAAACTCATTGGCCCTAGGCTAGGGTTTAGCTAAGATCAGTACATAGAGGACCCAAAATGGGGTTTCTATTGGTCCATGGCTTATTGATGGTGGTTGACACCCCAACTCTACCAAAATACCCAACCTAGTATTTTGCCCCTAAACTCCCCCAAATTACCTAGATAGTCTTGAAACCCTAAATTTGGCCAAAATCCCCACATCTACTAAAAATACCCAAATTTGTTTAAAAATCTTTTCAAACCTCTTGAAAACACCAAATTACCAAAAATTAACAAATTACCAAATGGCCCCTCCTTAGCCAAAAAGTCCAAAAATTCCAAAAACCTTCCAAAGATTCCCAATTTAATTTTTCTCAACTACCACATGACCCAATTTGGCCAATTCGACCATCTTTGACCAAAACCTCCAAATTGCCTTAATAGGCCCAACTTTCCCCAAATTCACCTCAAATGTCCATCAATTTGGTCTCAATTTCCCCCAATTTCAATTATATACTCAAATTCACCCTTCATATGATCAATATAAACCAAATCCATGCTCAATTGGCCAATACTTTGAGCCCAATTTTGATCGAAACTAAACCTTCAATTTTGGCCCTATGACTTGGTTCCACCAAATTGAACCTATGGCCTACTCAACTTGCCACAATTTATGTTGTAAACTCTTCATAACATTCCTATACATCAAATTTGACCTTCAATTGGCCTTGCTGAGACCTCAATTTCATTTAATTTTAACCTAAGTCCAAAAAGCCCTAAATTTGCCCCAAATTGGCCATATCCCTAAATTTCACCAAATTGATGGCCTTAGCCCCAAAATTTCAACTCCATTCCTTCATGAAAAATATTCACAACATCTCCCTTGGTCATTTGAACCATTCAATTGTGCCAAATTCAAAGCCTAGCCCAACGTAGACCCAAGTTTAGCCCAACATGCCCATATTGACCAAATTTGAAAAGTCCTCCAAATTGACCCTCCAATTGAACTCAAAATCATTTCAATCCATCACCAAAACTCTTCATTACAATCATTTACACAATGTTGATCAATCAATTGGGCTCAAGGTCATGACTATCCTAGCCCAAACTCAAGCTTTGGTCATTTGAACCAACATTGGACCCGTGCACTAAAGTTAGCCTAACTACCCTAAAACCACCAAATTAATAACTCTACAGCCATTGGTTGGACTCTAGAGACCAGTCTAAACTCCATAAAACCACCTAAGATAGGCCATGGACCAAAGGTCCCGTAAATTAAGGGATTTCATTCCATATTTGCTTAAGCTTAAGATCTTTTTGCCAAAATAAAGCTCAAACCCATTTAATTGTTGTGATAGATTCCTCTGAAGTACCCGAACCTTCTGACCACCTCCCCTAGCCGACTGGCTAGCCTAATGGCCGGAAAACACTAGGACCATGAGCCACCCCATGGAATCAAGCCCATTTTAAACCTAGAGGCCACCACAACCAAATTAAATGTTAGAGACTGTGCCCTCCACCTAAGCATCACTATTCACCCACTCATTGGCCATAGCAGCAAGCCTTAAGCCATTTTTATAAAAATCTCATCTCCACGGCCATGGAGGTGTGCTGAAAATTTCTCAGAGAGTCCCTTCCAAATTACTCTCAGAGACTCTTTGAGACCTCCTCAGCTCAAGCCAACCACTTTCCCCCACTGATTCCCACTGTGGAAGCTCAATTTTGAGCTTAAACTTCTGCCAAAAACTAGGAAAGTGCTCACCACACCTCTGCAATCCATCAAACTCAAATTAAACTCACCCATAGCTTCGCCACAGTGAAAGAGGGAGAAGCCCAATCAAATCTCGCTTCCACAGAGACCCTAGCATAACTCTAGACCAACATTTGAAATTGAGCTCGGTTGAATTCATACTTAGACCTTTCAACATAGCAAGCCATAAACGTGTCGAACACCACTGATTGAAATTTCCCTTCTCAGAGCCAAGGTATTGATCTCCTCCTCTTCCTGATCTTATTTTCAATCTCCATTTGTTTAGAGTTGATTTCATGGCATCTTAACCATATAGATATGATCTATTAATCAAGACGAGCATTTTAAAAAAAAATTCATTCAATTTGGTTAACAAATGAAAGAGATATCAAGCTTTGAAAATGGATGGTTCTTGGGTTAGACCATTGAGGACGATGAAGGAGCACTGTTGGACAACGCGTGTATCAAATAGAGGGCTCTGATTGCGCCGGATGGGAGCACGATTCATAAAGGCGGGACGCGTGGCTGCTTGCATGGATGGCAGCGTCGAACGGAAGCACGCTGTGTGGAACTTTGGAGTTGCCTAGGATGAGGTGGTGTTGCATGTTTAAATAGATAAATAGAGAATTAAATAAATCAAAAATAATCCCTAACTTCAAAAATTCATATCTTGGTGTAGAAAAATTAAAAAAATAAAATAAAAATACTCTAATGCTCAGTGAACAGAGAAGAACAATGTGGAAATGGTTTGAAATTTTTATGATACATATTTTATTTTTAATTAATTAAAAACTAATTTGAGTATTTTGATTCTTCATGCATGTATGCATTTCACCATGACTTGAAATTTTAGCATGTAGTTGTCCCTGTCTTAGGGAACATTCCCTGATTTTTCCAAAGTCAAAGGAGATCTCTAGATAGAGATCTTTTCAAGTTTATGTCTATTATTTACATAAATTAATCATGATAATTAGCATATTGCTTAGAAAATTCTAAGAAAATTTTTTAAGGTTTGCCATGATCAGAGAACCCTTTAGAAAATATTTCATGAGTTAAGTCACTAATAATGCACCTAATTTTCACCAACCCTAAAACACAAAGAAAATTAATTTTGGGTAACACAAACATCTAAATGACTTAATTTTTAATCTCCACTATGATTCAAAGTCCGGAGAATCCCCCATAAAAATTTCAAAACATTTGAAGCTCATTTAATAACTCAAATTGATTTTTCAAGTTCAATGACATTTTTGGCAATAAAATGATATTTAATAATTAAAATATAACTCAAAAAATTAAAAAAATTGGTTTTTAGAGTTCTCTGTGATCAGATGAATTTTTTAGAAATAAATTTGAAATTAAAATAAAAATTCCATTTTCAAGTCTATTTTCAGTATTTAAATAATTAAAAATTAATGAAAATCACAAAAATAATAAAATTTATGGAAATGTTCTAAATTGTTTACTAAACACTTAAGAATAATTGGAATATTTTTCCTGATTTTCTAAATAAAGATATTGAATTTTGAAGCCTAAAATAAATTTTAAAGGCTAAAAATGGATTTTCACTAAAATAATTCTAATAATTTAAAGAAAAAATAGAAAAATGTAAAACTTGTTTCTTTGCATCCCTTGATATCATAGAGATTTAGTAAAAATATAAAATTTAATTTTCTACACTTAAAATATTTTATAATTAATAAACACTCCAAAATTTGAAATAATTCTAATAATTCAAATAAAATTCAAAAAACCATGAAATTTGGTCTAAATGATTCTCTAGTCGAAATCTACCACCATTAAAAATTTCAAGGGATTAGGCTTTGCATTGGTCAAGTTAGGGAGTTTTTTTAAAAAAAAATCATATTTTTGCATTAAAATAAATATTTAAACTAAATCAAAATTTGAAAAATCACATTTTCTTCTCTGATATCTTAATTGACCCATGAGTGAGGTAAAATAAAAATTCCAAAGTCATTTGAACTAAATTTGACAAATTATGAAGTGATAGAGCTCTAGGAGCAAAAAATGTAAGTTTAGAAATTTGGCCATAGTTAACATTTAGGCTTAAGTCAAAAAGGGAAATGGGTAACCTTTTGATCCTAATCAACATATTTGGATGATTTAAACACAAGGGATTAATTGGAAAAAAACATCCTCACTTTTCTTAATTAAAAGGATAAATTTGCAATTTCCTTAATTATTAAAATTTGGAAGTCTAGTCAATTAAATGATCCTAGACTTACGGGTATGATTTTGGGTGTCAATAACTCACTAATTTAACACTTCTATTTGATGTTCAAATGAATTTCAAAAATGAATCATCATCACTTAAAATTCAATCTATTTCAAGATATATAACTAAGTCATCTACTAAAATCTTAAGGGCTTAGTAATGATCTGGCTAAATCAAATCAAATTACATGAGGATTAGAAAAGAGAACATAATTAAAAATTGAACATCTTTCAAATATTACAAGCCTAAATCAAAAGGTTGGCTAAGTGCCTCAATGACACTAACTTGGCCCATTAAGGGTATTCACTCTCATAATTCTCAAATTGAATTACGAGTGATAATTAGCGTACTATTTGGGATAATTGAAACATCAATGTTCACTGAGCATTAATGGTATTTACAAGATGAGTTATTAAACAACATAATAAGTTTAAAAGGGCTCGAGACTTTTCATCAGGCGGTGAGAAAGCAGCATGGACTTACTTCTTTCTCTAGATCTGTTGGATACCTTGGAGGTCTACAAAACTTAATATTTTTTGCTTAATAAAATCATCCTTAATCAAAGTAATAAAGACCCATCTAGATATGACTTAGGTAGGTCGCCAAAACTTTACTTTCCTGTTTCATATAAAATGCTCTAACATGCATTTTGAGTTTCAGGTGGTGGAACGAGAAGACTTGCCAGGTACGCTTTTTATAGTTTATAGTGTTGTCTTTCTTGTACTTTCATACTGTGCTTTTTATGCTTATAAAACATGCATGCTAAACAACAATGTCACCCTACATGAAAACTAAAACTGCTAGGATAGTCACAAAACCAAAACCAAAATTAAAATCAACCAAGATAAAATTCACCGCCACAACATTCAAAATATAAAACAACTCAAAATTTAATCACAAACATCACAAAAACAACAACTTCAACTAAATTAAGACGTCTCTATCGGATGATCGGGAATTCCTCGGAGGAGGTAACCTACGGTTGCTAACGAGGCTTCCCACGGTTTAAATGAAATTATGAAACTCATTAAGTTGGATTTAATAAGTTCATTTGGACTATGTGAATCCCATAGAAAAGAGTGATGCCGGAACAAGGGAACCGTAGGATCCTACCAGTGTCGCTCTAATCAAATTTAACATCCCCCATAAAATTTAAAGAACTACAACCATAGGGTTATCTTATTTGACATCATGACTTGACACACTAAAAAACTTAAACTCGTTATAACGAGGAGCTTAGAGTTATAATGGCGGGCATCACGACCATCTTCAACAACAAAACCTGTCTTCCCCAGCTAAACCAATCTTCCTTCCCTAGACTTAAATAATAAAGTCATCAGACTTCGAGGTTTCTTGCTTATGCAACGTAAATCCTCATCTTATCTTTAGGCCTTTGTATAACCCTACTATACAATATAAGCCCTAACTAGTCTTAGGATTTCGAGGTTGTCTTCCGTCACGACCTAAATCCTCACATCTTCCAGGATATTTATGTGATCGTTTCACACGAATATAAGCCCTAACTAATAAAATTGGCAGATGAAACACCTAAATAATTCTCCTCAAAACTGAAGCCAAACATTAGGATTGTTGGGGAAGTCACCGAGGTTCTCCCCCATATCTGTGACATCCTCTAGTTCTTCTTCCTTTGGACTCTACAACAACATGTTCCAAATTTGAACCATTCCCCTTTCACACCTCTACATCCGATCTCATTGAAAATTCCTATCCTTTTGAACTCCTTAAAAATAATATATCCTGATTTTTATTGAGAGTTTTCTTAGGTGACTTCGGTCAGTTAAGATGTAATTAACTATAGGGGCTTGCCCTTATAGGAAGCTTGTCTGAACCTAGTTTAATATAAACCCTATTTAATTCTTCAAATTAAATAGGAGAATTTATCGGCAAATAAAACAGTTTTGCAGACCTAACGGACGTCATATATTTATTAGTTTTTTTGGTCGAGCCTCATATTCTAGTCTTGTGTTTATCTAAATAGATACATGTTTGAAGTATAGTGCTCTTTCATTTAAAATGTTAAAAAAATGGGGTCAGTTTGATTTCATATTTTTTATAAACTATATATGTGTAAATTAAAAAGTTCTTCCGAAGCGGGTGACAAGATTTTGATTCCGGTGACTGACAGTTTCTTACAGGCAACTCCTCTAACAAAAAATAGTGCCGAAAAAACACCTCTCGGTGATTATTGAGGATCGAAATCTCGGCAAAGTCCGTCGAATTTGTTCTACATGTGAAAAACTGCTCAGGACACCGTCGGCGCTCCCAATGGCACTATCGGCGCCAAGGTCTATTAGCTGAACTCCATCGACGCCTATTTTGGCGTCGTCGGCGCTTGAGGCCAAATTCACATCTTTTACTTTTTTTTTCAATTCAATTTCAAATTTTCCTCCAATACCAATAATTGTCTTAATTTATGAAAGATAAAATTGTGTAGGATTCAAAAATACTATTATTTCTTAATACATAAATACACTTATTAAACAAAATTGTAATATATAGATATATAGATTTATATATGGGTTGCCTCCCACAAAATGCCTGGTTTAACGTTGTCAGCCCAACGTACCATTGTTTCGTTAGGTTGACTTGACATTAAAATTTCTTTAAATTGTGGTATGTGTCATTCATAATAATGTTTCAATCAATGCCCATTAACTTTAAATATATTTCTAATTTTAGGATATTTAATAACAACAGTTCTATAATGATATACTTTAATCACTTTAAATGGTCGTAACCATCTGGATTTCAGTTTTCCTGGAAATTAACTCAATCTTGTATTATAAAATAGAACTTCTTGTCCAGATTCAAACTTCTTCTTAATAATCTTTCAATCATGCCATATTTTAATTTTCTCTTTATTGATTTTTGTATTATCATATGCTTCATTTTATCACCAGGATCTTTTATATTAAAATTAAATTCCTTAATAGCCCAAAATGCTTTATGCTTTGATTCTACTGGTAAATGGCATGTTTTTTCCAAAAATAAGTATATATGGGGACATTCCTATAAGAGTTTTATAAGCCATTTTCTATGCCCATAATGCAATATCTAATTTAGCATACCAATCCAATTTATAGAGATTTTTAGCTTTTTCAAAAATTTGTTTTATTTAAGGATTTGATATTTCTGCTAGACCGCTTGCCTGAGGATGATATACAGTAGAGAATCTATGTATAATATCATATTTTTTAATTAATTTTTTTATTCTCTTATTCCTAAAATGGGATCTTCCATCTGTAATAATTACTCTCGGCATTCCATATCTCGTAAAAAAAATTTTATTTAAAAATTTAGAAACACTTCGAGCATCACATTTAGGCACAACAACAGCTTCAATCCATTTGGACATATAATCAACACCAAGTGTCATATATATGTTTCTAAATGAAGGGATAAATGGTCCCATAAAATCTAATCCCCACACATAAAAAATTTCAACTTCCAATGTGTAATTTAGAGGCATTTCATTTCTTCTAGAAATATTTTCTACTCGCTGACATTAATCGCTTATTTTAATATATTCACTAACATCTCTAAAAAGAGTAGGCCAATAAAATCTAGCTTACAAAATTTTGTATGAAGTTCTATTTATTCCAAAATGTCCTCCAAATTCATAATCATGCAATCATTCATTTATTTGTTGAATTTCTTCATAAGGCACGCACCTTCTAATTATTAGGTCTTTAAATTTTAATATAAATATGGGTAAATAGAATTTTAAATCATATATAAATTTCTTTAACTGTTGATTCTTAATATCAGGTGGTAGAATATCACTTACAATATAATTTACCATACCGACATATCGCAGTATATTAATTTCATCAATATTATATAATTGTTCATCAGAGAAATTTTTTAAAATTTTATTTGCAAAATTAGTTAATATTTCTTTTTATAATATAGACAAATGATCAGCTATTTGATTATCATTTCTCTTTCTGTCAAC
>NEWO01000875.1:57923-67924 GCA_003013225.1 Phalaenopsis aphrodite
GACTCGGCCAAAATCATATTTATGGAATTCATTTCAGGTTCTCTTAAATATTCTTTCAGGATTATTGTATTCCCTTCTTTAAGGTTCTTCTCGAGCAAATCCTTAAAGATGAAGCATTCCTCTATCGTATGCTCGAGCAACCGGTGGTATGGGTAATAATTTGGTTCGTTTTTCTTATCCACTTCTTTGGGCTCCTTTGGATCTGGTAGTCTGAATTTTGGTTTCTACAACATACTTATGAACATTTTAGATAAGGCTTCTTCTTTGAAAGAATACATCATTTTTTGTCATTTTGTCAGGGATATTTTCTTATTTCATGTTCGTGGTGATCCTTCTTGAGGTGGTCGCTGGTTGGAATGGCTACTCTGTTTCTAAGCATACTGTGATGAAGGTTGGCGAGGACTTTCTGCATATATCTTCATTGGTTGTTTTCCTTTGTCGACAGTAGCTACTACTCTTGACTTCTTTTCAAACACTCTGGTTGCCTTAAACTTTTCATGTGATTCCATATGCTTGATTTCTTCTTGAAAACTGCTGACTTTACTGAGCAGCTTCTCGAAGGATTCAATGGTGAGTCCCTTGACCATGAAAGCTACTGGTCCACAAGTGCTTTTGAATAGAATCTCAATTGCATGATGTTCTTGTAGCTGACGTTCACACTTCATGCTAAGGTTTCTCCACCTCAAAATGTAATCCACAAAAGTTTTTTTTGGCTTTTCCTTTTCCATCCTGAGCTCTTCTATAGAGACATGATGTCGTGCTCCGACAAATCTTTTACAAATAGTTGTTCCAACTCAGCAAATGTTTTAACTAATCCGTTGGGCAAGTCGGCATACCAGTCGAAAACGATCCTTGACAAGCTGCTGACGAACTGTTGGAAGTAGAGCTTCACTATTTCTTGTGTTGACATAGTTGGCTCGGAAGTAAGCTATATGTTGTTTGGGATTCTCAGTCCCACCAAATATCTTAAAATTTGGGGCCATGAAACCCTTGGGGAAGGGTACAGCATTGAATTCTTCCAGGTAAGGTCAACCCTTCAAAATCAATGCACCACCCTTAGATTGGGTTAAGGCTTCCCGCACTTGTTCAACAATTTGCTTAAATTCTTTCTCTAGCATGGTGCCCGCTGGAGAATCATTTCTATGTTGCTCGTCTCTGTTTATTGAAGCAACTTCTCTTCTTTCATCTATGATATGTATAATCTCTGATTGGTTGATTTCCAGAGAAGCTAATTGCGACGCTTGTGATTGCCCTTTAATGGTGGCCATGGCGGTCATGGCTGTGGCCATCTCTTTTATTCTTTTCTCCAGTTGGCCAACTTGTTCATCGCTTAGGAGAATAGCCCTACAGAGCTCATCTACGGCGTTCTCTTCGCTGTGAGGTTGAGCCTCGAGCACAGATGTAGCGGCTCTGGTTTCAATAACATGGACATCCATGAAATCTTCCTCAGGGTAACCATTATAATCAAAATCTTCATCATAGTTATCGATGAAAACTCTGTGTTCCTGAGCCAACTCGAAAATCTTGATCCTGAGTTTTTCAACTTTATCTTCAAATATTGATTCTTTGATTAATTTAAGATTTGGAGGACTCTGGTGGACCACCTTCTCTTGTTCTTCCATCTCACTGGCAATCGTTGCTATAATGTCATAAATTTCGGACCCATGCTTCACTTCATGTTCCTACCCTGCTGGCCTATTGGACTGTATCAATGCAACGACCCTGGGTATCCATACCTTTTCCTTTTTTTACGATGATGTCGCGGGATAGAGTGTCCTAGCAGAAACATCGATATGTTGAGGAAAATTATGCTCCCCGTAGTGTAGACCAACTACAGTACCAGGTAATCATCTCATCTTTTTGTTTGGGATTTTAGTAATGTCTTTATAATGGGAGACCAGCAAAATTCTTGGAGCTAGTCTTGACATAACCGGTTGACGATCTATGGTCCTGGTAGTGGTATAATCGGTGTTAACTATGGTGGTATCAACTTTGTTCCCTAAGTGGAACCAAACGGGGATGCGAGCAGTTGAAGCTACAGTTGACTTTTGAGATTGTCTGGTGGATTTGACGTTCTTCAGAATTTCTTTCTTCATACGAGGGGAAATTTCATGCCCCACTCGTTTAAGTAGTTCACTAACTGAACAGCCTTCTTTGGCAGCTAGTCTCTTAAAAACTGAACTGACTCAGGTGATAGGAGTGAACTTCCTTCTCTCCTCATCATGTCCATGAAGTGGTGGTAATGTAGCGGAGATTTTCTGAATACTCTTGTATCCATCGGTATCTGTTAGAGGATGGAATCTACTCCCTCGCAGAAGTGGATGGGTTCTCAGTAATCTTGATTCATCTTGGTGAGGCTCCTCCTCAACGGGTATCTCCTCAGAAGCCCAGGCTTTAATTGCCCTCCGAATTCTCATATTACGGTTCCTCCTTTGAGTTCGGGTTAGTAGTACAGTTCTAGAACTTGATCAAATTTCAAATACTCATGGAGAGACAGTTAATCCTTCAGTCAGTTCTTCAATGATCATTACTTTTTTCTTCTTAGTAGCAGCGGGGACAGCAGGCTTGGTAGGTGTTGTGGCGACAATGGTAGTCTGGCCTTCTTATATGAAGGGAAGTCCTGAAGACAGTTCAGGTTGAACTCGGCAGACGGCTCCTAAATTTTTGGAGCGGCAACATTCATCACAACAAATGGAGCCTTCCCGATGATAACCTCGAGGTCTTCAAATCCGGCTCCAAACTTAATGGTAGGAGAAATATTGCGGGCTTCATGGCTCGTCGGCAGGTTGCATGAAAAAGTCAGCATTGGGTGGGACATTGCAGCAGCTTAAAAACAGAAAGCTATGGGGTTAGCTATATGGCCAAAACCTTGTAATCTTTAGTGCAAGAACTGAAAATTAATAAAGGTTGATCGGTAGACCGGGTGGGTCTTAATTTGTGGGTATTTTAAAATTTTATTAAGAAAAAGCAATTTAAATGGTGGAAAATTTAAATATAAGTAAATTTTAAAGCCTGCGCAGCACAACACAACTTGATTTAACTTGCAAAATAACAAATCTAACTTGGAAGGGAGATGTGAAGTGTTAAGGACCCAGTGCGGGACCCATTTAGCGACACATAATGCCTAGGTGGAACTAGTCCACCAACACACTTATTGAGGGTCCGACCCCACATGAAGATTTAAAGAGGCATTAATGGCGTCCTGAACCCCTCTATTCAAAGGTGATTGAACAGATAGTTCTGAAGTCCAAAGAGTTGGTCATACTTTCCCAAGACATAAAGGGGTAAAGCATGCCAACGGAAGAAGGGTAATTTGGTCCAAGAGGGACATGGACACATTACCAATGTTTGAAAATAATATTTCCTGATTTGAATGGAGAGAATAGCTTTCCCCAGCGAAGTCGCCAGAAGCTGGCGGAACTATTTTTTGTTGGAGGAGTTGCCCATAAGAAGCTGTCGGTCACCAGAATCAAAATCTCGTCGCTTGCTTCGGAATGATGTTTTAATTTACACATATATAGTTTATAAAAATATAAAATCCCCATATTTTTCACAGTTTAAATGAAAGAACACTATACCTCAAATCATGTATCTATCCTGAAGGATAAATACAAGACTTGAGAAAGATGCTCGATCAAACAAACTAAGAAACATATGACATCCATTAGGTCTGCAAAACCGTTTTATATTCCGACAAATTCTCCTATTTAATATGAAGAATTAAATAGGTTTTATATTAAACTGGGTTTGGACAAGCTTTCTATAAGGGCAAGCTCCTATAGTTAATTGTATCTTAAATGACCGAAGTCACATAAGAAAACTCTTGATAAAAATCAGGAAATATTATCTTCAAAGCATTCAAAAGAATAGGACTTCTCAACGAGATCAGACGTAGAGGTGTGAAAGGGGAATGGTTCGAATTAGGAACATTTTGTTGTAGAGTCCAAAAGAAGAAGAACTAAGGGGTGTCACAAATCCTGGGGAGAACCTCAGTGACTTTCCAAGCTATCCTAATGTTTGGCTTCAGTTTTGAGGAGAAATATTTAGGTGTTTCATCTTGCCAATTTTATTAGTTTGGGCTTACATTCGTGTGAAACGATTACACAAATAGCCTGGAAGATGTGAGGATTTAGGTCATGACAGAAGAAAACCTCAAAATCCTAAGACTAGTTAGGGTGTATATTATATAGCAGGGCTACACAAAGGCCCAAAGAGAAGATGAGGATTTACATTGCATAAGCAAGCAACCTCGAAGTCATATGGCTTTGTTATTTAATTTTAGGGAAGAAAGATTGGTTTAGCTGAGAAGACAGCTTTTGTTGTTGAAGATGGTTGTGTTGCCCACCATGCTAGCTCCAAGCTCCTCATCATGGCGACTTTAAGTTTTTTAGTGTGTCAAGTCATGATGTCAAATCAAGTGGCCCTATGGTTGTAGTTCTTTCAATTTTATGGGGGATGTTAAAATTGGTTAGAGCGACACCGGTTAGGATCCTACGGTTTCCTCTTTCCAGCACCATTATTTTCTATTAGATTCACTTTGTCCAAATGAATTTACAAAATGCAACTTAATGAGTTTCATACTTTCATTTAGAATGTAGGAAGTCTCGTTAGCAACCGTAGGTTACCTCCTCCGAGGAATTCCCGGTCATCCGATAGAGACGTCTTAATTTAGTTCGAGTTGTTTTCGTGATGTTTGTTATTAAATTTTGAGTTGTTTTATATTTTGAATGTTGTGGAGGTTATTTTTATCATGGTTGATTTTAATTTTGGTTTTGGTTTTGTTTTTGTGGCTATCCTAGTAGTTTTAGTTTTCATGTAGGATGACATCGTTGTTTAGCATGCAAGTTTTATAAACATAAAAAGCACAGTATGAAAGTGCAAGAAAAACAACACTGTAAACTATAAAAAACGTACCCAGCAAGTCTTCTCGTTCCACCATCTGAAACTCAAAATGCATGTTAAGGCATTTTATATGAACAAGAAAGTAAAGTTTTGGCAACCTACCTAAGTCATATCTTGATGGGTCCTTATTAATTTGATTAAGGATGATTTTATTAAGCAAAACATATTAAGTTTTGTAGACCTCTGAGGTATTCAACAAATTTAGAGAAAGAAGCAGATCCATGTTGCTCTCTCACCGCCTGATGAAAAATCTCGAGCTCTTTTAAACTTATTATGTTGCTTAATAACCCAGCCTCTAAATACCTTTAATGCTCAGTGAATATTGATGTTTCAATTATCCCTATGAGTAGGATAATTATCACTTGTAATAAAATTTAAGAATTATATGGGTGAAGACCCTTAAAGGGGCAAGTTAGTAGCATTAAGACACTTAGCCAACCTTTTGATTTAGGCTTTTAGTGTTTGGGAGATATTCAATTTTCAATTATGCTCTCTTATCTAATCCTCATTTAATTTGATTTGATTTAGCCTAGATCACTACTAAGCCCTTAAGATTTTGATAGATGTCTTAGTTATATATTTTGAAAGAGATTGAATTTTAAGTGATGATGATTCATTTTTGAAAGTCATTTGAACATCAAATACGGGTGTTAAATTAGTGAGTTATTGAAACCCAAAATCATAACCCTAAGTCTAGGATCATTTAATTGACTAGACTTCCAAATTTTAAAATTTAACGAAATTACAAATTTATCCTTTTAATTAAGAAAAGTGAGGTTGGTTTCAACCAATTAACACCTTGTGTTTCAATCATCCAAATATGTTGATTAGGATCAAAAGATTACCCATTTCTCTTTTTGACTTAAGCCTAAAAGTTAATTAAGACCAAATTTTGAAAATTACATTTTTTGCCCCTAAGGCTCTATCACTTCATAATTTATCAAATTAAATTCAAATGACTTTAAAATTTTTATTTTACCTCACTCATGGGTCAATTAAGACATCCGAGTAGAGAATGTGATTTTTTAAAATTTAATTTAATTTAAATATTTATTTTAATGTAAAAATAGAATTTTTCAAAGAAAATTCCCTAAGTAGACCAAGACAAAGCCTAATCCCTCGAAATTTTTATTGAAGGCAGACATAAACCAAAAAATCATTTATACCAAATTTCATGATTTTTTGAATTTTATTTGAATTATTAGAATTATTTCAAGTTTTGGAGTTTTTTTTAATTATAAAATATTTTAAGCTTGTAAAATTAAGTTTTATATTTTTTTTAAATCTCTCTAATTTTAAGAGACACAGAGAAACATATTCACATTTTTTTAGTTTTATTTGAATTATTAGAATTATTTTAGTGAAAATACATTTTTAGCCTTTAAAAATTATGTTAAGCTTCAAAATTCAATATCTTTATTTAGAAAATAAGGATAAATATTTCAATTATTCCTAAGTATTTAGGAAAAAATTTAGAATATTTCTATGAATTTTATTATTTTTTTGTGATTTTTATTAATTTTTAATTATTTCAATACTGAAAATAGGCTTGAAAATGGAACTTTTATTATAATTTCAAATTTATTTTTAAAAAATACCTCTGATCACAGAGAACTCCAAAAACAATTTTTTATAATTTTTTGAGTTATATTTTAATTATTAAAAATTATTTTAGCGCCAAAAATGTCATTGAACTTGAAAAATCAATTTGAGTTATTAAATGAGCTCCAAATATTTTGAAATTTTTATGGTGGATTCTTTGGACCTTGAAACTTAGTGGAGATTAAAAATCAAGTCATTTAGATGTTTTTGTTACCCAAAATTATTTTTTGTGTTTTAAAGTTGGTGGAAATTAGGTGCATTCTTAATGGCTTAACCAATGAAATATTTTCCAAAGGGTTCTCTGGTCATGTCAAACCTTCCAAAATTTTTTTGGAATTTTATAAGCAACATGCTAATTATCATGATTAATTTATGCCAATAATAGACATAAGTTGGAAATATATGGATCTCTGTCTAGAGATCTTCTCTGACTTTGGAAAAATCAGGGAATGTTCTCTAAAACAGAGGCAACAACATGCTAAAATTTTAAGTTATGATGAAATGCCTACATGCATGAAGAATAAAAAATATTCAAAAAAGTGTTTAATTAAATAAAAATAAAATATGCATCAAATGAAGTTCAAACCATGTCCACATTGTTCTCCTCTGTTCTTTGAGCACTATGTATTTTTATTTTATTTTTGTGATTTTTCTACACCAAGATATGAATTTTTGAAGTTAGGGATCATTTTTTAATTTATTTAATTCCCTATTTATCTATTTAAACGCATGGAGCCACCTCATCCTAAGTAGCTCCGAAGCTCCACGCGGCACACTCCCATTCAACGTTTTCATCCACGCAAGCAGCCACGCGTCCCGCCTTTTCAAATCGTGCTCCCATCTGACACAATCAGAGCCCTCCATTTGATACATGCATGATTCAATGGCGTTCGTCATCATCCCCGATGGTCTAACCCGAGAACCGTCTGTTTTCAAAGCTTGATATCTCTCTCATTTCTTAACTAAATTGAATGAATTTTTTTTTAAATGCTTGTCTTGATTAGTAGATAATATCTATACGGTTGAGATTCCATGAAATCAACTCTAAACAAATTGAGAGTGAAATTAGGCTTGGAAAGAGGAGGAGATCAAGACGTTGGCTCTAAGAAGGGAAGCTTCAATCAAAGGTTCTTAGCATGTTTGTGGAGGTCCAAGGAGGCTAAGGATTGAGCTTCTTGCTGTGGTGAAAAGTCTAAGTATGAATTCGAACAAGCTTAATTTCAGGTGTTGGTTTAGAGCTATGCTAGGGTCTCTGTGGAAGGGGGTTTTGATGGGGCTTCTCCCTCTTTCACTGTGGTGAAGGTGTGGGTGAGTTTAATTTGAGTTTGATGGACTGTGGAGGTGTGGTGAGCTCTATCCTGGTCTTAGGCAGAAGTTTGAGCTCAAAATTGAGCTTCTACAATGGGAATTAGTGGGGGAAAGTGGTTGGCTTGAGCTGAGGATGTCTCAAAAAGTCTCTGGGAGTAATTTGGAGGGGTCTCTCTAAGAACTTTTCAGCACACCTCCATGGTCATGGAGATGAGCTTTTTATAAAAATGGCTTAAGGCTTGCTACCAAGGGCAATGAGGGGGTGAATAGTGATGCTTAGGTGGAGGGCAGAGGGGCTCTAACATTTAATTTGGATGAGATGGCCTTTAGGTTTGAAATGGGGCTCACAGTTTTGTTGTTTTCCAACCACTAGCCGACCGAACGACCATGAGAGGTGGCCAAAGGGATTAGGGACCTTAGAGGAATATGTCACAACATTTAAATGGGTTTGGGCTTTGTTTCGGCAAAAAGATCTTAAGCTTAAGCAAATATGGAATGAAATCCCTTAATTTAGGGGGCCTTTGGTCCATGGCCTAGCTTAGGTGGTTTTATAGAGTTTAGGCTGGTCTCTAGGGTCCAACTAATGGTTGTAGAGTTATTAATTTGGTGGCTTTGGGGTAGCTAGGCTAACTTTAGTGGATGGTTCCAATGTGGGTTCAAATGACCAAAGCTTGGCTTTGGGCTTGGATAGTCATGACTTTGAGCCCAATTGGTTGATCAACATTGTGTAGATAATTGTAATGAAGATTTTTGGTGAAGGATTGAAATGATTTTGAGTTCAATTGGAGGGTCAATTTGGAGGATTTTTTAAATTTTGTCAATATGGGCATGTAGGGCTAGACTTGGGTCTAGATTAGGCTAGGCTTGGAATTTGGCTCAATTGAATGGTCCAAATGACCAAGGGAGATCTTTGAAGATTTTTCATGAAGGAATAGAGTTGAATTTTTGGGGCTAAGGCCATCAATTTGGTGAAATTTTGGGATATGGCCAATTTGGGACAAATTTGGGGCTTTTTGGATTTAGGTTGAAATTAAATGAAATTGAGGTCTTACCAAAGCCAATTGAAAGTTAAATTTGATGTATAGGATAGTTATGAAGAGTTTACAACATAAATTGTGGCAAGTTGAGTAGGCCATAGGTTCAATTCGGTGGAACCAAGTCATAGGGCCAAATTTGGGGGTTTAGTTTAGATAAAAATTGGGCTCAAAGTATGGGTCAATTGAGCTTGGATTTGGTTTATATTGATCATATGAAGGGTTAATTTGAGCTTATAATTTAAATTGGGGGAAATTGGGACCAAATTGATGGACATTTGAGGTGACTTTGGGGAAAGTTGGGCCTTCAAAGGATATTTTTGGGTTTTGGTCAAAGATGGTCAAATTGGCCAAATTGGGTCATATGGTAGCAAAGAAAATGAAATTGGGAATATTTTGAAGGTTTTGAAATTTTTTGGGATTTTTTGGAATTTTTTTACATTTGGGCTAAGGAGGGGCATTTTGGTAATTTGGTAAATTTTGGTAATTTTAAGTAATTTGGGTGTTTTCAAGAGGTTTGAAATGATTTTTGAACAAATTTGGGTATTTTGAGTAAATGTGGGAATTTTGGACAAATTTAGGGTTTCAAGGGTATCTAGGTAATTTGGGGGAGTTTAGGGGCAAAAGGCTAGGTTGGGTATTTTGGTATAGTTGGGGTGCCAACCACCATCAATAAGTCATGGACTAATGAAAACCCCATTTTGGGTCCTCTATGTACTGGTCTTAGCTAAACCCTAGCCTAGGGTCAGTGGGTTTAGAGTACCATCTACATAAGTATCCCAAAAGTATCAAGGGACCAAAGTCAAGAGATTTAGGTTTATGGTTGTGAGTAATTATGAGTGAGAGTGATTGCAAGTGAGTGCCTTAACCCTAGACCAACACCCAAGCTCAACCCTAAGGTCAAGCAGTCCTATGGGAACTCATCTTGAGCTCCCCCATAATGAACCCGCCTACTAAGTGCTAGAGGTTAGAAACAATATGTGGAATTTCAAGTTGAGTAAAGAAGAGTTTGGAATTTTTAATGGTGAGGGTTCCTTTTCTAGTTTTCTAGGAATAGTCAACAGGAAAGTTCTATGGCTAGACCCCAGGCTACTAAAGAGGAAAAATTAAACCTCAACCAAAAGTGAGGTCAACATATTTTTAAAGTCCTAAAAA
>NEWO01000875.1:68249-85342 GCA_003013225.1 Phalaenopsis aphrodite
ATACGATAAAGTCATCACTAAGAAGAGACTTACCAAGGAGAGACACTTTCTCAATCATGGATTAAGTAATCCAAGTTCACAGATTGACAAAATCAACCAAAAGTGAGGTCAACATATTTTTAAAGTCCTAAAAACAGCCTTAGATGTCCAAAAACTTTCTAATTTTGAATTCCATGGCTTCCAATTCCAGAAATACTTCAAGGCATGGAGTTTTGAATAGAAGAAAGTTTATCAGTTTTGACAAGCAAAGATTATACGATAAAGTCATCACTAAGAAGAGACTTACCAAGGAGAGACACTTTCTCAATCATGGATTAAGTAATCCAAGTTCACAGATTGACAAAATCATTGTACAAATACGTTGGGAAGTTTTGTGCTTCACTGTTTAATTTTATATCAAAATAAAAACATTTATTCATATCTGCAAAATTACTCCCTACCATAAAGATTAGCAGAGTTACAAGAGAAAGTGACATTCTAAACTATTGCATTCAAATGGAAAAACACATTGATGCGGGGTCGACTATTTTCAAATCTATGATGGGTATTATTAGGAATGGGCCAATATATGGACTGAGGCATCCTTCCACAATTTTCCTACTTTGCAGTCAATCTCAATTTTCATATAAAAGTTGGGAGAAAGTTTTATTACCTTGAGAGCCCATGATTCCTATTGATGGCAATTATATAGGGAATGGAAATGAAGCATTAGATGATATTTTGGATCATTCATCACATGCTTCAACACCATTGATGCCACCAGCAGTTAGAAGTTCAATATCTTTTGAGAAGAAAATGAAGAAAATAGAAACAGAACTTCAGAGTATTACGAATGCAATAGGAAATCTTAACTACCTTTTTGATCACCTTGATTGGAGGATGAAGGAGAACTTTTATCATATTGGGACAATTGAAGCAGAACTGGTGCAGATGTTTAATAAAAATGGATGGATCGATGAAAATTTGACTAATCAATTCCCATATCGACCTTCTACAATTTGTATGTCCATTACCAATCTATGGGAGATATTCGAGGAGGAGAAAGTATTGAAGATGAGGTAGAATAACTGAAGAAGTTTGACTCTCTACAAGTATAAAATACTTATGTTTTTAATGTAATTGTGTGAATTTGATTTACTTTACTTTTTTTTAGAACCATATTGACTTTGATTGTATATAGTTTTGTGATAGCGTTCTAGTATTGTGGCTTGATTTCGACACTCAATTATAATTTAGTTTGCTTTAAGGATGTGGAAGTTTGGTTAGAAAAATGTATTTATAAAAAGTGTATTTTCATATATAAAAGTTAGTTTAGTGCTGTCTGTGAATTATTTTTAGATGAATATTAGTGTTCAAAAAGACTAAATAGACTTTGGAGTAAATTGAAAGAAAAATGAAATTTTAAAAAATCATAATATAATTTTTTTTTTTGCCACTAGCGCTGACGGCGCCGGCATGGGTACTGACAGCGCCCTTAACCTGACCCGACCAAAACACCCTTAAAATTCACAATTTGCACTGTAAAACACCTTTTTTAACCTTTGAGTCGCCTTCAACCTCTGTTTTTGCACATAGGGCTTGCTATTGCTCGGATTTGAGGCCAACAAAGTTAGGATTTCATCTTCTCTAGATAAGAGCTACATTTCAAACTCAAAATTTTTATTTTCACCAAGGATTTATCTTTCATTGCCGAGATCCAAAATTTTGAGATTTTTTTTGGCATATTTTGAGAAAATCCTTTGGTGAAAAACTCTTACTTAGTGGATTTAAGTTTAAAATGTTCCACATTGTGATTTTCGGAATTTTTTGGAATTTATTTTGATTTTATCAAATTTTCATAGATTTACCATGGCACCCAGAAGGAGCAAAGGAAACAAAAAGGTGGATTTTGATGATCAAAGGTTTCTCAACTACAAGGCCAACATTTGCTTCAATAGTCTACTTACAGCGAAAAAAAGTGATTCCGGATCGAGGATTTAAAAATCTGGGAGGAGAAGTCGAGAGATTAATCAATGTTCGGCAGTGGGAGAAATTTTGCTACTTCGCTGCCGAGACGATTATTGGTGTAGTGATGGAGTTCTATGCCAATTTCAAGGAGGCTTCTGAAGACTACGTGTTTGTTCAAGGGAAAATGGTGGAGTTTACTCCAAGAAAGATTAATGAATTTTATCAGTTAGAATATGTGTATAGTTGTCAGTAAAAATCATTTTCTGCTACAAATGAGGACTTGGATGAGGTTATTTCTTTTCTTACAGATGGAAGAGGAACCTAAAAGGTGAAGAATGGTGTTAAGGTAAGATTTCCTCTTTCTATGTTAAATGTAGTATCTAAGGCCTAGCACTATTTTATTTTTAAAAGAATGATACCAACAAATCATCATAGTGAGGTAACAAAGGATAGAGCCATCTTGAACTTTTGTATCCGGCAGGTGATGAGGATAGATGTAGACTCTATTGTTTATAGGAACACTCAATCTATTACTTTGGGAGAGACCACTGGTGGTTTAGCTCACCCTGCTCTGATCTTCACACTATGTGAACAGGCAAGAATTGATTTTAGAGCAGATGAGGAAAAGACTGAACCTCTAAAACCTATTGGGTCTGCCAATATAAAGACTTATGAATCTCATGTTGGATGGAGATATGGAAATAAGACCAGGGATATTCCTTCTACTTTAAGTACTTCTAGTACCCCTACTATCCAAAAACTTATGGAGCAGATGATGATCCAATAAGGAGATATCTTGAGAAGGGATAGTAGAGCGAAAAATATGGAGGCCATAAATGATCACAATGATGATTTGATAAGACAAAAATTAGAATATGATGTTGCTTATGATGATGCAATGGTCAGATACATGAGGGGTGATCACTCAGTTCAGTTTCCTACTCACCCAGTTTTTACCCCATATCAACAACAAATTTTGGATGTGGAAGAAGATGATGATGATGATGATGATTGGTGATGCTTTAGTTAGATTTTTGTTTAGTTTATGTTTGGTTGCACTTCATTGTTGAGATTGTTTGTTTTTAGATGTATAATATTACATTTTAAATGTTTTGTTGAATTGTGAACTGTAGATTTGTGAAACTGTTGAAAATCATTTTAGTACTATTATTAATTTTTAATACTTTGTTGAATGTATTTGTAGTTAACTCTTTCTCAGCAAATTTTTATATGTATTATGTGTTATTTAATGTCTTAAGTCTTGTAGCTTTTCATATTAGTACATGCAGTATTCCAAAGTTAAGTTTGAAATCAGAACCTTCAACATGTATGTCTTTTCTTTATGTATTAAATATTTTCTTTCACCTTTTATTTTTCAGTTTTTCATGCAAAATCTTTAAAAAATTTAAGTTTGGGGGGGGGGGAAGAAAAATTCCTTTTTAAAGAAAAGTAACTTAATTTTATTTGTCCTCAATTAGCGATATTTTCAAAATATTTTAAAATTTAACATGAACTTTGGTATTAGAAGATAACTTTACATAACTAATTCTATGTTTCTAAATATACATTAAACTTAAGTAAAAATTTTTAAATAATAAAGATTAATTTTAGATATTAAGATATTTAGTATGATAGAATAAGACTATATTTTTCTATTTTAAGTAAAGGAATTTGTATTTTTGAAGTATTAAAAATCTTAGAGATTCATGTAACAAGAAAAGAATAAAACTTTATGAAAAATCATTAAAGCTAATATAAATTTATAAAGTGAAGGAATGTGAAAAGTTTTTTAACTTTAAGAAGAGGATAGTGAAGTTCAAAATCATTAAAGGCTATCCAGATATAGTAACCCTCACATAAAAAAAAATAAAAAAAGGAAAAGAAAAAGAGAAAAGAAAAAAAAGAGAAAAGGATTGAAAATGATCCTAAAAAAGAAAAGAAAAGATGTGAGGACAAGCTTGAGGAGATGCCTAATTAAAAATTGACTTCACTTGAATCAACTTAAAAAAGAATGCTTGACTACATTTTCTAAACTTATATTTTAGTATTAGCATATTTACTAGTACAGTTTCATTAAGTTCTTTTTCAATTGGATATTTTAAGTGGCTTTAATATGAATAATTTGTAATTTTCCTTGAAAAAAATAGAGAATCAGAGATCTTAGACTTGACTGCTAGATATTCTTATACCTTTAGTATTAACTGGAGTTATTTTAAATTTTTCTTAAGTTATACTATTGTATTTAGTTTACTTAAATATAGACATCTAGAAGTTAAAATCTTTATCATGAGTCATATTTTTATGTAGTAAAGGAGTTACTTGAAGATAAGTAACATTTATGTTTGGGGGATTTCGATACACCAAAAATATGTGCAATTTTATACCCATATTTTATACTCATTTTTTGTGATATTGCACTTTAATGAAAGGTTTTTTTTTGTTTTATTGCAGGTTGCTAATTTTTAAGAAATGGAGCAAAAATGAAGCCAAAAGGATGAACTTTGGAGTCAAAATGGAGAATTTGAAAAACTGTTCAGCGCTGACGGTGTTGTTTTACAGAGAAGACGGACTACATTAAATGGCCTCTGGCGCTGACGGCGACAGTGTCAGTGCAGACCCTATTTCTAGAAGATTCGACAAATTTGAACGCTTTTTGAAGAGTTTTTGGATGTACCTATTGGAGAACCGAACCTAGGTTCTATCAAGAGCCAAAATAGATTAGAAAAATCTCTCCCCTTAGTCTCTCTCAGCCATCCATCACCCCTTCTTGCCACTTTACATCATTCCACACCATTAGTTAGTTATTTTCTTTATAGTTTTGAGTTTTTGTGTTGAGTTTAAGTGTGAATTCTTCTCTAAGAAGAGTTGGAAAGGAAGAGAAGTGAGAGATTTCTTCTTCCTACATTTTCTAAGAAAGGCTACAAAGGATTTATTTTGAGAAAGAGTTTCAGATAAGTGTTATTTGTTTATTATTATTGTATGAACTTCCTTTTATATATGAAATTTGTGTTTTTTTTGTATCTTTCTCATGAAGTCTGAGTAGTTTCCTTTATCTTTCTCCCTACTTTAAGATATGGTGAAATGAAGAGATAATTTGGATACAATGTTAAACTCTAAAATAAATTGTGATGGTTTTTCAACTCTATTCTGAATTTATTTTTCGATCTGACCAATTGAATTGTTAAAATATGTTGTGAAACATATGATACGGGAAATGGAGTATGAGTTCTACAACAGAGTGAGAATCACATTTAAGTCTATGAAGGAATATTTCGTTCATGGAATTAAGTGCAAATAAATAGGGAAATATACTTTGTTGGGTGCAGAATTGAAGATTTTTTAGGGTGACAGACTAAAAATCCTCAATTCAATCTTAATGTTTAAAAACTAAAGCGAGAGTTAGCCTTCAGGGGAATGAAAGTGGGAGCTCTGGAGCGGGAGTCAGTATCCTCCTAGCCTAGCCGCGGATTTAGGGACTAAATCTAAGATTAGCCAATGATTTTCTATAATACTGAATCAAGGTAGAGAATTAAAATTGCTCATATTTGGCAAATTACATTTTTTGACCATTTATCTCATCTCATTTCACTAAAAAGCTCATTGTAGTGGGAAAGTTGTTTTTCCATATAAGAAAACTTCATCACATAAACATAGTTTAGTAGTTACTATTTTAAAACTCTTCATTTAAATTCTGCTAGTAGTTGATAATTTAGCTTTTATAGTATCTTAAAACATTTGAAATTAATTACAGTAAATCGTTTTAATTCTGTGAATTTCCTAGTTAATTTATTATTTTAAATTTAAACCTTCCTCATGGGATCGATATTTAGGACTTAAATAGAAATTCTTATATTACTTGATAATGATACGTATACTTGCGTAGAATACCGACATTAAGAGCTTAACTTTATTATTTATAAAATACCACACCAAGATTTTGGCTCCATTGTAAAGCGGAGTCAACTTTATAAATTTTACACAACTATATTTCTGTCGCATCACCTTTTTATCGAGAGAACTAAATGGCACCTACAAGCAAAAGGTTAGTAGAAATGATCAAATGCTCCTCCTTTAATAGTACCTATTGTGTGCATATATATAGACATGTATTCCTACAGAAGAATGCTCTAATGTACTATTATGCATATTAAACATGTAAGCACACCAAAAAGCACAAAAGTGATGCTTGGCTAGAACAATCAAACTAGAAGATAAATATAGCCAAAGGCATCAAAAGTACTACATAGCACCCTAGTCCTAACTTAGCACGCTATATAATGAATAGGTGTCTTAACCATCATCTAAGTGCTCAGGTTAAGTTTCTATGTATGTATGAATTTGATGGGGTCATGACACCTACTCCATCCTAAATATCTAGAGGATCTAAAGAGTGTCACCTTGGATGGATTTTATAAAGGGTTAGCCTTATATATGGCTTAGCTTGCTACATGCATAATTTTAAAATTATGGCGAATTAAAGAAGTAGAAAAATAATCTTATTTTTTAGTTTTAAAATAAGGGCCATAAAGGCAGACCCATAACATACAAGGTGACATGAGTTAGATTGAATCCTTAGCACAGTCATATTTGTGCCAGTCTTGATACTTTAACTCACATCGCTCATTGGGATCTACCCAGCAAGCAATGCTAGTTAATGCATCATAACCAACACGAGGTGACTCACCTATTCAACCTAGCTCACTATCCAACACACATGCAAATGAAAATGCGAACAAATATACATAAGATTGGTGAGGGTGAGTGTGTAATGGAGGCGGGGCTCAAAAAGGTGAGAGTGTCGTGGAGGTTGCAAAAGGGTGAGCAGTGGTTCAAAGTATGAGTGTGTGTGTGTCGTGGAGGCATCGACCCAAATGATGGGTGTGCCATGGAGGAAATGACTTAAAAGAGTAGGCATGGTGTGGAGGTAGCATCCAAAAGCATGGATGAGCTGTGGAGGTAGTGACTCGAAAGGGCAAACATTTCGTGGAGGCAGCAGCTCAAAGGATGGTTGTGTCATGAAGGAAGTGACTTGAAAGGGTGGGAGGCAGTGACCCGAAAGGGTGAGAGGCACTGACCCGAAAGGGTGGGCGTGCTCTGGTGGCAATGGCCTGAAGAACGGGTGGGTTGTAAATGCAGTGGCCTGAAATGGTCAGAATGTCATGGAGACAGTGGCCTGAAGAATATGTATACCACAAAGGCGGTGAACTGAAAGGGTGGGCGTGTTGTGGAGGCAGTAGTCGGAAGAAATGGGTGTGTTGTGGAGGAAGTGACATGAAAGGGTAGACGTGTCGTGGAGGCAATGGCTCGAAGAATTGGTGTGTCATGGAGGCAGTGACATATAAGGGTGGGCCCACCATGGAGGTAATGGCCCGAAGGATAGGCGTACCGTGGAGGCAGTGACTCGAAAGGGTGAGCGTGCTATGTAGGTAGTGGCTAGAACAAATAGGTGTGTCATGGAGGCAATGACCCAAAATGGTGAGTATCGCATAGAGACAATAACCCAAGGGAGCGGGTGTACCGCAAGGGGCATTGTCTTAAGAGAATGATGATTTTCACTGGAGAGAATCATACAATTGGGTGAGTGTAAGAATGAACACTCAAAATACTGCTCAAGCATGTGATGATGATTATGTTAAATATCACACAAGCAACACTAATGCACATACAAAACACACTACGCAAGTGAGGTTGATTGTTTGACCCGCCGGGTCGATCGGGGTGGTCAACCCGGGGCGACATAGCCAACAACTCAGTCGGGCTAAGATGTTTGACTATACAAATGTAAACGGTCTACCGGGTCTGGACGGTCGTTAAAGCAAAGTGATCAGTAAACCGGACTGGGGCGACCGATCAGACCTAAGTGAATGTTCTACTGGGCTAGAGTAGCCAATCAAACCAAAGTGATCGGTTGACCGAGTTGGGGTGGTCGGTCGACTGTGTTGAGGTGGCCGATCAGACCTAAGTGATGGGTCAATCATGCTAGGATGGTCATTCTAACTAATGTGATCGGTCAACTAGACCAGGGAAGCCGGTCAGACATAAGTGATCGGTTGATCAGGCTAGGGGTTGATTAAACCATAATAAAGGTTGACCATGTCAAGGCGGCCAGTTTACCGTAATTGCAATTTGTCAGATATACCATACAGCATACATCACATCAAAATGCAATCATCATGCACAATAACAAACCATGCTCTCCCTAACATAATCACATAGCAACCTGGGGTTTAAATCTTGGGTATGTGGCATATTCGCTTAGGCTTTGGAAAGAAATGTGGCGAACTTCATCCTTCAATTTCTTGTAGAATATGTCCTTCACCGTTTGTAGGACTAACTAGTTACAAAGTTTTTTCCATCTTAAAATCTCCCCATGATTTTGTATAATAAGCTAGCTACAAAGATTTTCCCATTCTTCAAGAAGAACTAGTCCAACCCCTCCAAGGAAAGTTGGAACCACCAAAGCTATGAAAAAGTGGGATTCTAACCGACTTAGTTTGGGGATAAGAATTATTAAGGAAAAAATCACTCGTCTTCACAAGGGATTGGCCATGAATGTGATTCCTTACTTAAGGCTTTCTCTACGAAAAAATTGGTCAATTAGTAGGAGTATGATCGTGTCAACTAATGTCGATTATCTAACTTACCTAGCGTAAACCTATGGTGACATCATAAATTTGGTCAATCAAAAGGCCTATGGTCGTGCCGACTAGTTTCCACCAACCAACTTGCCCCGTGGGCAACTAAACCCACAACACCTAGAAAAATCTTCTTTTAGGGCAGACTCAGAAAGAGAATGTGAAGGTTTTAGGGAATCTTACTGTCATGGTGTTTGATCAAAGTCCCGCACTCATGTTCCGGATGAAGCTCTCTTAACAATAGGATAGAAGCCCACCCAAGTCCTTCCCCAAAGTAATGAGGAAGCTATCCTTGTCGGAGAGATCATTAGAAAAGTTTTTCAGATTTTTCCTTCTCCAATGTAGGATGACACACTCCTCGCTAGAGAGATTGTGAGTTCACCAGAATCCTCCTTCCCCAAGCTAGAATGAAGCTCTCCTAGTGGTGCTCCCCAAATAGTTCGTCGGAGATGGAAAAGTCATCAAAGAATAAAAGGAAAGGTGAAGAAGAAGAAGTTGAAAGATGTCCCAACTTCTTTGAGCTTCTTCTTAAGGAAGATGAAGAGTCCTCCTTTTTCCTTGCTCCAAGCTCTATACTCCAAGAACATGAAGCTTCTCAAGGAAGAAGATGATGTTCTCCCTCTAGGACTCTCAAGCTCTTTAAATCCTCTCCAAGAAAGCTCTCTCTTAGCCCAAAACTGAAAAACATTAAGTGGAATTGGGAGGAAATGAGGATTCCCCTAAGTTAAAATTAGCTCTCCCAACCAAATCTCCAACTTGCCCCTTGTTTATGACAAAAATGACAAATGGAGGGCATTTAGGAGTTTTCAAATGAGGATAATCCCACATATTTAACACTCCCCTCCCCGCCTCCCCATCCATATCTTCTCAAGCCTAAGGAGATCTCTGTAAATCTGGCTCATTAGGGGGTGCATCGGGGACATTCAGTCCCAAAAACCAGCTTTTTTGTGATCTAAAATTGAACTGCCACCTAGGCACTGTACCCTAGTGCCTAGGAGCCTAGTCTAGTGCCAAGCCACTAGCAACTAGACGCCAACCAGGTGGCATCTACTTTCTCGAATCTCATTAAAAGGTTGTTTTAAGCTATTTTGGGCACCATAGGAGCCCAATCTGGCACCTAGGTACCAAAAATTGGTGCTTGAATTCTAAGGCTTTGTTTTAGGCTTCCAAAGGAGCATTTTGGGCACCTAGGTGCCTAAGGCTGTCGCCTAGCCACTAGTCTAGCCTCAAAAAACTTGATTTACACTGGGTAAGCCTGGTGGAGGATTTTCACTATCTGAAAGCTGCGGGAGACAATATAAGACTAAATCATGATCCACTAACTTCCAATTTGAGTATTTTGCTTGCTTATTGATTGGTGAATTTGTCACCAATGGGTGCTCCCGACTATGACGTGGCTTGGGCGTTCCAAACCATAATTTTATCCTGGGTAAGGTCAAATCATTGCAGACCCTGAATCATGCCTTAAACATATACAGGAGTTCTCAGTTGGGTGTCTTGAACTACGTGACACTATGAATGAGTAGTGGATCATTCCAACATAGTCGAGTGAACACTATACACATGCGACATTAAAAATGGATGCCAACAACATCATCATCGGCTTGGAAGCTTCAACATATTTCCATCCCATGGCCTTTTGCCCATTGGGGGTTGGACATCTTGAGCCTTTTCCTTCGTTAAAAGGCCAACGAATGTTTTTCTTGGTAGCGGTACACTAATTTTTAAAATTGATCGAGGCCAAACCACTCACTCAAATCATAGCCGAGCCAGTCAGAAATTTCACATGGCCGGATATTATCTATTGATATGGATTGCAGTTGAATATTATCACTTACAATGGAACTCAGTTTGTAGACCAGCGAGTGAAGTTCTTTTGAGCAAGTGGATGAATTGATCTAAAGTTTGCTTTAGTTTTTCACCCTTGAAGATATCGGCAAGTCGAAGCTGCTAATAAGATAATTTTAAACTTATTGAGGAGGAAAGTCGAAGGAACCAAGGGAAATTTGGCAATTTTACTACTGTTAGTGCTTTAGATTATTCAAATAACACCCTCTACAATGACCAACCAAACTCCATTCATGTTGACTCATGAAATAGAGGTGACACTACTAGTCAAATACAATTGATGTGTAAAAAAATATGCTTAATTTTATTTATATTTTACATATTTTTATGAACAAAATTGCACTTTAAAGAAGGGTATTTTTATGTTTTTTATGCAGATACAATTGGTAGTAGAAGTCGAACAAAATGGTGAATAAATGGAGCAAAGCGGAGCTGATATGGAGTAATTGGAGATCCAAGGGTCCGGGGTCCAGTGACAGCCATTGGGAGCCAAGACGCTCCTACCTGTCACGAGCTTTGGTGCTCTTACTTGGGCGTCTAGGCATCAGTACCTAGTCAAGCAAACAGAGAGATTGATGCATAGGCACATGTCAAGTGGTGCCAAGGCGCCAGCAACTACTGGACAGTTTTTCAACAGTTCTCCCCATGATGTAGGGAGTTATTTGTAGGTTAACAGCGGTTCTTTAAGGGTATTTTAGAGGTGGATTTTTGTGAGGACAAAGAGGAGAATGTTGACCTCATTTTTTATGAGGTTTAATTTATTTCTCTTAGAACATATGATTTAACCATAAGACTTTTCTATTGACTATCCTGGCGGATTAGTGAGGATAGTCACCCCACCTAGAAATTCAAGACATTTCTCAATTCTTTTTGAAGCCTCATATAGGTTGTCCCAAGTCCTCGGCTCTTAGTTGAGATGACTAGGACCAACATGTGGAGACTCAAAAATGAGTTCCCATAGGATCATATGGTCTTAAGGAATCACTTTGTGACTTGGCCATTCACCTATCACCACATGCACATTCACATACAAATTCACATGCACACCTTATACACAATTCACATACACTACTTTACATGATCACCACATCCATCTCTTCACTCCACCACAACCTAATCCACCTATATCAACCTAAAGTCAACCTCAAATTCACCCTAAAATCAAATTTACTCAAAACTCCTCAAAATTAACCAAATGGTGAAAAATGCCCAATTTTCACCAAAATTGCCCAATTTTCACCAAGTCCATTTTAAACCCACCAAAATCCAAATCCAAACCCAATTCCACTAAAATTCAAGCTCAAATCCAAAACGACCCAAATTGAAATTCATGCTCCCCCAAGTCCACCCTAAACCCAAAATCCATCAAATGGGACCCATAAGTCAATGAAATTTCGCCATGCCTATTCCCCATCTTATCATGACAATTTCCAACTCAAACCCAACCCTTATTTTCAATTTTAAAAGTCCAACATGCCCAATTTCAAAACTAAAAGTAAAGTTGTTCAAGATCAATTCTACAGGCCCATTAATCAAGCCCAAAATTCAAACTCAAATAAAATGGAAAAGCCCAGCCTACATGACAAAGTCAACCCCTCCCCTCATCACATTGATCAACTTAATCAAGCCTAAGGTCCAACATTCCATGATTGAATGAAACCAAAAAGGAATCTATGAAAATATTTCTAAAAGCTTGAAAATTTCCCCATCCTTCTTTGATGCAAGCCATGTAGGCCATGCATGAGCCATAGGCAAGCCATATGGCTTCATCCATGACACATGGAAGCCATGAAGCCATGTACAAATCACATGCGAGCCATCATGCAAAGTAGCAAAGGAGGAGCCTCTTTCAACCCCGAAAGAGTGCTTAACCACTCTAATGTATCACTTAAACCTAAAATTAGTCTAAATTCAATTGATGGGGACTTAACCACACCAATCAAGTAGATCCCCATAATCCCTAGCCACCTTGGGAGTGTGTCAAAACCTCATCCATGAACCAAACTGATGGTTTACCCAAAATCATCCCTTCCCCTTTCCATTTCAATTCAACTCATACACACATCTCACAACACAATTGACTCCACAATCCTCCACCACTGACCTCCCATAATCAAATGGTGACCACCCAAGCTCCACCATCCCACCATTGCTGATGGCAAGCCCAACCCAAGAGCCACCCATGAGTCAAAACCCCAAAATTTCACCTATTTAATGTGGCTCATCTCCATTGGAGCATGGCCTCCACCTCACCTCCACCTAAGTACCATTTTTCACTTATTAACTAGCTCAATTGTTCACTATTTATTAGCCTATAAATAGGGAACCACCTCATGGTCATGAGAAAATGCATGCACAAACCTTGGCAAAGCCCTGCCAAAATCATTTCAAACCCTTCCCACACTTACACGAAAATCGTAGCCATCTTTTTCAAGCCTTCAAAACATCCACAAAATCCTAATTTCCCAAATGAAAACTAGGACATTTTCGGTCATTCCATCAAGTTCTCCCAAACTTCAAATTTATTGTTCCAAAAGCTTCACCATACCTCAAAACCACTTCCCAAATCAAAAACCTTCTCTCTTGAGCCCATTATCGTAGCCCTAGATCGAACTCAACTCACCATTTGGTCTAGGTCATACCTAGGCTCCACCACTGAGGAAAATAACACTTGGAGGAGGTTTGTGGATGCATGGTAAAGCTTCTCAACCAACTCTATTGAGGTCTCACCACTTGAGCAAAAGTATAGCTTAAAAATCCCTAGTTTTTCCTCAGTTTAGAAATTTGTGAAAGAAATGAACAATCCATGTCCGCCAAGCCATATAGATGTGTTCGTCTCACTTAGATTAACTGCACTTAATTTAGTTGAGTAACGAGTGAGATCTTAGCGTTAGAGTTTGGACGATTCTCGGGTTAGGGCTTAATTGGGACGATGAATGAATATCGTCCATTTCTGTGTGGTTGAAAAGAGTGGCTTGGATCGAGTCAGACGAAGAAATGGAGCAGTAAATGTAGCCCGAATCAGCGTCTACGTGGAAAGCGCAGTGAATAACGGGGCGACACATGAGGCTTTGGGGATGTTAAGGATGACGCGACGCCGACATGGTTAAGTAGATAAATAGGGTATTTTATGATTTAAGTAAATACAAAAATTTTAAAAAATCATATCTTGGTGTAGAAAAATTTGAAAAATAAAAAAATATATTCATGCACTCGGGAATAGAGGACAATATTACAGACTAAAATTTAAAAGTGTTTATTTAATATTTACTCCTTAATTAATTAAAAACTCCATAAATTAATTAAATCATAAAAAATGAAATATTGTTCATTATGGTACGAAATTTTGTGGGCTTATTCCTCATGTGATTAGGGAGGACTTCTGATTTTTCCAAGGTCAGAGTACACCTTTAACGCTAAAAGCCCTAATTATTTAAGTTTATCACCTTTATTTCTATTAAAAATTTATAAAAAATAAAATATACATTAGAAAATCAAGTTTGTTGAGTTCACTGAAGTCAGAGGCATAAAAAAATAAAAATGTATTTTTTTATATAAAATTATATTTTTCCTAATATTTATTTATTTAAATAATTAAGAAAATTTGAAAATTTAAATAAATGACAAAATATTATAAATTAATTTCTAATTCAAGGTAATCACTTTAGAAATCTTCCATAAAAATTTGAAAGTCAGAAAACCTACTTTGATAAAAAAATGTATTTTCAAATAAAATGGTGACTTTTGCTTCAAATAATTGTAAAAAATAAATCATAGATTAGAAAAATGTGAAATCAAGTTTGGAAAAATAAAATTGAAGTTAGAATGAAAATTATAATTTTAAGTATTTTTCTAATAAAAAATAATTAAAAATTACAAAAAATATAAATTTATTCACAATATTACCAAATATTTCTTAATTAGAGACAACAACTTTAAAGTGTTGTTACAAATTTTTTAAGGCATAAAAATATATTTTGAGTATTTAAAAGTATTTTTCTATGGTTTTATAAATAGTTAGCTAAAATAATTCTAAAAAATAAAAATATACATCTAAAAAATATAAAATCAATTTATTTGACTTCATTGAAGTTAGAGAGATTTATGAAAAATAAAAATTAAAAATTTAAGATAAAAATACATTTTCTTGTTATTTATTCCTTAAAACTAATTCAAAAATCATAAAAATTAAAACATAATTTAAAAAATCATAGATATTGGTCCTAGTAGTCCTCTGACCTTCAACAACAATATATTTTTTTTCTAAGGATAGAGAACATGTTTTAAATAATTAAATTAACTAACATTAGAAATTCATAATTATGAATTAAAAATAATTATAATAAATAAATAAATATCATAAAAAACATATAGTTTCTCCTCTGATATTTTAATTAGTATATGAGTAAGAAGACAACAAAGATTCATGGCCATTCGGACTAAAATGAAAGGGTTATGAAGTATAAACCCTAGGAGCATAATAGTACTTTTGGCCCTAATTTTCAAGATTAAACCAGAGGGGATGAGATTAAATTATTATGATTAACCTTCTGAAGTGATTAAAATACAAAGGGTAAATAGGATAGCAACTCATTCATGTTATTTTCTATAAATGGTAATATTGTAATTATTTGAATTGTTGTGAATTGAAAGAAATGAGAATTTAGATGATTCAAAAGTAAGGAGTATGAATTGGAAGATCAACAAGCTATTTATTTGAACTCCTTTATTAATGATTAGACAAATTCCAATCCATTCAATAAGGATCAAGCATACCCTATAAGACTTTCCAAAAAATTACAAATTTGCTCTTAAGCCCCAGGAGCTTGGTAGTGAATTAGGTTTAATCTAATTTCACTTTAGGAAGAGTTAAGGAATAGAATATAAATAATAATAAAACATATTGAAGCACTACAAGCTCAAACACAATTGAGGGAAACGAGTGTAAAACTCCCTAATGATCCAACATACCCCTAGGGGTGCTTACTTATATTACTCTTAATATGACATTAAGTAAACAATCACTTGTCTTACTCATGGGCTAACTAAGATATCAAGACCACACCAAGCACAGTTAAAACATGAAGACTTCTAATGCAATTATTTTCATTAACTAAGCAATATTAGCAAAGCTAAATGAACATAAAATAGTCCATGAGATGTTAAAGTTGTTTAGGGTCATTCCCCAAACAGCTTTACGAGATTTTGGACATTTTAGAGGACATTCAGGTTTACCATAATTTGTTGAGGAAAATCATCCACAAAACATAAGGGTACACCAAGATATGACTCAAGGCCCTTAAATCCACACGTTAATGGAAATACCCTACTACAACTTAACCTACAATAAAACCAAATGCTCAAGGGTATGAGTCTTAGATATGGTATTCAGACCCTTGTGGGCAACTAAGGATATTTAAAATATGAGAGTATATAGATCATAGAATAGGACTATAAGTTGGATGGTTTGGGGTTAAAGGCAATGATGCAAAACGCTTCTGGTGTTAAATGTGGGATAACAAAATAGTATTTTCTGGCCCGAAGATCCTCGGTAAGGTACAGAACTAATTGTACTATTCACCAACACTTTGTGAGAAGTTGCCCTTGCTTTATTAGGTTGTCACAGCTCTGGCCTGACCAAAGTGATTAATCGGTGGACTACCTAATTTGCAAAATACATATATATAATATTTCAATTAAAAAAAATTCTCGGGACACTACTATTTTTGTTTGCTAATTAAAAATTTAAATATTAAATGCCTTACAAGTTAAGAATTTTGGATGTTACCTTCTATAAGTCCACTTATTAATCACTTTGAGTAGGTCGGGAGTTTTCCTCCTTCAATCATTTTGTTGATAGCTTTTATTTGAGGTTGGATAGGACAAAGCACATAGAATGCTTATGGTTTCCTACAGAGGTTCCTCATGAATTATAAGTCTGAGCCTCCCCCTAAATTGAATTCTTATAGTCAGCTCCAATTTTTCATATACATGACAACTTGCTTTCTCACACATAAACATGTTCACATTCCCTCATGACTTGTTGAAGTTCCTTATTACTGCTCTATGTTTATGGTACTAACCTTTGTGTAGCAACGACAGAAAACACAAGTACGCATGTTTACTTTCATTATGCTTTTACTGTTTTTTACTTACGCGTGATTTGTTATATTGGCAAAGACCCCTAGGGTAGACAATAGTAGGAAACATCCTAAGGAGTAACCTTACGACAAGCATTTGACTCAATAATAATGCATGTTCACACATAAACCTTAAACCCATAACCATCACGACAAGGAGCTCGGAGCAAGCTGCAAGCAGACGGAGGACGACTTTGAATAATGATCAAGATTCATGAATGAAGAGAATCTACTTCAATTAAACATTCCTTCGTCTTAAATAACATAACTCATAGAACTTCGAGGTTGTTTGCCTAAGACGACATAGATCCTCTCTTCATACTTTAGGCCTTTGCACAATCATGGTGTGTAATATAAGCCCAAAATCTTTTAGGATTATCAGCTTGTCATTGGGTATGACATAAATCCTCCTATATTTCTAGGTTATTTGCATGATCAGGTATGGTGCAAATGTAAGCCCTAATATTTAAATAATCAGCAGAAGTAAACATCAAATAATTTCATTCCCAAAACATAAAGCTAA
>NEWO01000875.1:99321-138571 GCA_003013225.1 Phalaenopsis aphrodite
TTGGGTATTTAAATTATCACTTGGAATTACCTTACAATCTTTACAATCACGACGATCTCTTCTTCTCATAAGAAAATAATCAATTTGTGTTTTATTAGATCCACTCTTATAAGTAATAAGATGTTCATCCCTTCTATTGAATAAAGTATTAGTAATAACAAAATCATATGCTAAAGCAAAATTTAAAATAGCTCTACCTTATTCATTAGTTACTCCAAAACCGTAGCCACCATGAATATTTCTGAAATCTTCTACCACTCTACCGACATGTCCATTTAAATCTCCTCCAATAAAAATTCTTTCTTCAAGAGGTATCATTTGTATTAAGTCTTCTAAGTCAGTTCAAAATTTATTTTATTAGACCCTGTATCTAAACCTACTTGAGGAGCATAAACACTTATAATATTAAAAATCTTAGTATCAATGATAATCTTAAGGGCTACAATTCTATCACCAACTCTATTAATATTTACAACATTATCTTTCAAACTCTTATATATAATTACATCTACACCATTTCTAGTGCGACTCTTACCAGAATATCAAAGTTTAAAACCTAAATTATCAATCTCCTTTGCATTTTCTCCAACCCATTTAATTTCTTGAATACATAAGATATTAATTTTTCTATGAATCATAATATCAACTAATTTCATTAATTTACCATTGAGAGTGCTTATATTCCAAGATCCTATCCTAATATTAGTTTCATTAGTTTCATGGACTAACTTCTTTACCCACATTCGTCCGTAATGTGGGAACCCTTGCTTATTTACACTACACCCGGGCGCCGGTGTAGTGGCCCTTGCACACTTTTCACTGTATTCAGACTATACAGCGAGTCGCTTCCAGGGGACGCCCTAGCACTTACACAATGATCAAAAGGATTCATGCCATGATTTTTTCGACAAGTTTTAGGCTGGCTGTCGACTACCTAACGCAACCCTCCACTTTTCGCATCCAGGCTTGAAACCGGCAACGGCAGTGTTAAAAGTTTAATTAATGAATGCACCAGCCGGGAATCGAACCCGGGTTTGTACCGTGGCAGGGTACTATTCTACTACTAGACCACTGGTGTCTTTTGACTAAACATAAAATAAACATGAACTTTATAAATTGACAAAAGCAGTAATCAATTACGGTTTTGTACGGGCGTGAAGTCGTCTTAGAAAACTAAGTACACCAAACCCACTGAACCTATCATAACAAAAAGACAGCAGACCTTATACAATAAGGGTTCTTGATTGTCTTTAGCTCACTTCACCAAGCTCGTGTGTGCACATATGCATACCACTCTAAAAAATGTCATCCAGAAGTACCTCAAAAACCCAACGTTAAAAAGAAAAGAGGAACTTGGTTGCCCTTGTCAGATTTAGCATATGACACGAACTAACAACACCTAGCATGTCAACCAGAAGTACCTCAAAAACCCCAGCATAAAAAGGAAAAGAGGAACTTGGTTGTCTTTATCAAGATTTAGCATATAACACTAATCACAATGAGTAGCATGACATCCATAAGAACCCATAAGGTCGAACGTCTCATCATGGATGACACAGACTCAAAAAAAAGTACAAAAAGGAAACGAGAAAAAAGAGAAAAAGCAATTACAAACAACATAAAACTTCCAATATCTAAAATGTCAATAATAGATAAAACATAAAATAACCATAAACATGATAAAATAAATAAGAATCGTCTGATCAACATCCAACAACGACGGCAATAATCAACTCTCTTTATTCAACCATTTCTGCGGCACCTTTGTCATCCTGGGTGTAGTCTTCCTGTGACTCTGCCTCTGGTTGTGGTATAGAATGACCTACGTGAAATTCAAATGTTTCTGGTAGGATCTGCATGTGATCATCGGCAGTCAAGTTGAAGTCTACATCTATTTGAATGTAGTAATAAAGCGTCATCGTGATCACTACAATCTGCACTTGTTATAGAAATTGATACGTCTGCATATCATGCAGTATGACTAATTTCTTTTTCTACACTCCAAACATTTTTTTCAATTACGTCACATAAGGAAGAGTGTTTTTTGTTAAATATTTTTTTCTGTCTCAAGCAACACCGCTGGATCTTTCAAAATTAGGAATGTGATATTTTGTATCTGGAAATTGCTTCAAATACCCTCTCTGTAAAAGAAAATCCAGCATCGACCAAGTAGTATTTACTTGTCTCAGATACCATAATTAGTAATAAACTAAAACAACGATTGTGTTTGATAGCTTTACTAACCTGGAGGTGGGTGACGGAAGCTGTGCCTCCGGTTTCTTGTAGCAAAAGCAAAAATACGACTATCATGTGTATTGTTTTCTCAACCCATCATCAAAAAAGTAAAACATACGTTGAAGTTACATACGACCATTACAATTTATGTGAGTTATCCACACCGCCCAATGCATGCGACCTACTCAATATTGAATATTCGTGCATCCACGTGGATTCCGTCAATCACTCAAATACACTTTTGTCAAATAAATAATGTTATGTCAGTCACGCAAGACATTTGGACGTATGATCGAAACAAGTTAAAAAATTACCATAAAATGGCATATACCACAGGTCATTTGCAATATTTGTTGGAGTTGTCTCGAATGTTGGATCCTTTGGCTTAATAATTTTGCCGACAAACTGACAAGAACTTCTAACCCCACTCTAAAATATATGTTAATTGTTTCAAATAAATGTTGGAATCGCTCAATTGCTCCCCTCATTGATTTATTTTGTAATAAAATGTATAGGGTTATTGTTAATACTTCTCTTGATGTCATTCATGAGGAGCTTTAGAGTCCATGGCATCCATGTAGTTCATCGAGCTGATCCATAAAAATAGGTTTGTCATACGAAACATATTACTGAATCTTGTAGTAGCTCCTCAACCCATGTATCACTAATATAGTCGATGTCTTGCAGAGAGTTCAATCGACGTATGAGTTGTAGTATTCGTACATCAAAACAATTGCCACCGAAATCTTTCTTCTCAGGCTCTCTCACTGTGAATTCATGCTAAAGAAGTGTTCTATTCAGGTATTAAGTGTGCATTAAACAACGTTAAAAGAACATCTAAAATTTGAAGATAGAGTATAATGAGCACCATATAGATTGTTCATGCTAGAAAAAAAAATATTCAAATCAAATAACCCAAGAAACAAACGAAAAAAAAAAACCAAAGCCACTAAACAACAACTCCACAAAATCAATTATTCATAAAAAACATAAATAGTTGACCCTAATTTCCGAGATCATCTTCATAAATATTTGTTTGTAGGTCGGGTTCTCCAGCAACTTCAAAGAGTTAAGATAGAACGACTTATCCGACCTAGCTTCGGGATATATCTCCAGAACTCAGAGAAAGTCATCTATGGAGGTGTCATGTGAAGCACCAGCATGAAATGTGCACTCTTCCACCTGTTTTGTATTTTGGCTTCTGACGAGAGCACCTCATTTTTTTCTTTCTATACCTTAGGTTGCTTTGACCGACATGTAGACTCCAACTCCTTTTGGTTCAGGCTGGGGCCTTCATCTGACCCACTTACCTTATCAGTTTCCAAGTCCTCTGGCATGTTTGTAAACCCATGCGCACTTGGGGTGAACACATGCGTGGCCGTCGCAACAACCCCACTGAACATACAGTCCAACTTCTACTCCAAGTCCAGCTCAATGCAACTGAATTTGAATTTCTTGGAGGCTGGCACTGCCTGCAACATAAGAACAAGTTTATTACTTAAGCAAAGTGAGATAAAGAATGGAAAAACAAGTCTTGAGTGGATAGGTTATTACCTTCAATTTCTCAGTACATCATTCCTCTGAAGAATCAATCGTTCATTTAATTGGATCCCAACCTAAGCCGTGGATCCCCAGTTTAGTTCCTTCCATAATTTTCAGCCACTTTTCAACTGAGTCTACTTGTTCTTAAATTGTAATCTACCGCACTCTCTTCTTATCATTTCCTTAAACTTCATAATATTTTGTTACCCTTCTCTGTTAAAGTAGATAGTGGGTCGATTTTCCAGCTCGACCTCCTTAAAACGGATGTCACAAAATATGATTGCGACTTCCTTCCCCCACATGACTAATGAACCAACTTCTTCGGTCTTAAACATTGTTTTACTAAACAAAGAAAAAGGAAAACATTAATAATTCAGATCAACCCACACCCACAGCCACCAACAGTCACAAACCCCCAACCACACCCACAACCATCTCCCCTACACAACCACCACCTCTACCACCAGCCACACCAACACAAACCCAACCACCACCAAAACATCCACAGCCACCTCCCCTACACACCCACAACCCACTAACAGCCACCACCCCCATACACCTTCCCTATACACCCACAGCCCACACTTTCACAACCAACACACACCCAAAACACATCAACCACCACCACTACACACCCACAGCCACCAACAGCTACCCAAACACATACTCAACCACCACCAACACAACATCCACCTCCTTACACACCCACAACCCACTAATAGCCACCTCACCTACAGACCTCCACACCCAACGCACACCCACCACCAACACTACACACCCACAGCTACGACCTCCACCACGAGCCACCCCAACATACTCAACCACCACCAACACACCCACAACTATCTCCCCTACACACCCACAGCCACCTCCTGTAAACACCAACACACCAACCACCACCACTACACACCCACACACACACTCACAGCCACCACCAGCCACCCCAACACACACTCAACCACCCACAGCCACCTCCACTACACACCCACAGCCCACTAACAACCACCTCCCCTACACACCCATAGCCACATCCCCTATACACCACCACCAACACACACCCAACACACACCCACAACCACAATAACACACCCACAGCCACCACCTCCACCACCAGCCACCACAACACCCACCCAACCACCTCCAACACGCCCATAACCACCTCCCCTACACATGCACATCCTACTAATAGCCACCTCCCTACACACCCACAACTCACAACCCACAACCCACAACCCACTAACAAGCTGAATGATCCAACCATCACTATATCCCGGAAAAAACTCTCAAGTATGATAGGGCTGCCTCATAACAATCATCATAACTACCATCATACTCGACATATTTTTCCCATCAAATTTGATCAGTTCAACGTTTAGTAAAAATCTAAAGATCCCCCACCAAAAAAAAAAATTCTTCCCGTAGCCTCAAACAATTTCGTTTAGAGTTCAGTGAAAGAACAATTCACCCAACAAGCATGAGGAACGAATGTGTCAAGTACACCAAGGCACCCGAAGCAATGCCTATTGAACAAATCAAGCGCCCTATTTCATTCATTCTTCAAATTCTCAGTAAAACATCAAACCAACCTCAAAAACCCCATCAATTGAGAAAGCCAAAAAACACATGAAGAAAGTCATTCCATTAAAAATCACCATAGGATTAACTAAAGAAATACTACAAATGAAGTACTATCTTCCATCCATTCGTCAGATTCAAGATCAAGCAAAGAAAAATAAAAACAGTAGACAAAGTAGATTTTAGGCAATTACAGCCAAGTCACCCGAAACAATGCTCCTAAAAAAATCAAGAACCCTATTTCATCTATCATCAAATTCGCAGTAAAACATCAAACCAACCTCAAAAACCCCATCAATAGAGAAAGCCAAAAATCGCATGAAAAAAGTCATTCCATAAAAAATTACCAGAAGATAACTATAGTAACCAAAGATTGGAGGGAGGAGGAAGAGGAGAAAGGAAATGCTACGTGTGAGAGAGATAGCGGCACTAGAGAAAGTAATCATGGGTTCGCGAGAGAAATCGATGCTAGGGCAGATGAGAAGCGAGAAAGGCACGAGGTCGAGGGCAACGGGGTAACTATTATGCGAACGAACGCGGGTCGGGCCACGGAGTCGAACCCGCGGCAGCGTTTAATAGAATATTGTTACGGATTATTAGGATAAGCTCCCGCGCTGCATGAAACATATTCCCCTGAAAGAGTTTTCAAAACGCACCGCCCCAAATAAGCTACCCCGACCGGGCCCGAAGTGATGTAGGCACAAGCATACTAACCAAGCAATATTGTACATCAAAAAATAAGAAAACATTAATTCTTAAGAACACACTTTATCAACTAATTCTCTTAGTATCCAATCCAAATTCCTCCAAATCCATATTGCAAATTTAATCATAATTTTAAACAAATCAATCCTTACCTCATCATTTACCACGATATGGGTTCAGTTGTAACGCACAACTTGCAAATGGCATCTTAGCCAACCATTGCTTATTTTTCTTCTTATTCAGGAAAAGTTGTCATACATTAATTTTGTATGATATCCTAATAAACCTTTGAATACTTCTGTAAAGAACACTTGCACCTTACAAAGCTTTAAAATGCAAACAACTTACATGAAATAAGTAAGTTAATTAACAATACAATAACATTGGAAGCTTTGTTTTTGATACTAAATTGATGCTGGATGGAATGTTGAAAGACTTTAAATCAAGACAATGGCTTGAAGTGAAAATAATACGGACAAAAAGAAGGCTAAAAGAAAAAATAAAACTAGATGATAAGATGATTTAAAATGAAGAAGAAAAATGAAAGAACCGAACCGCAATGTGTAATATAATCATCACTTACAGTTTTATAACTGTTACAAAGGGCCATCAAAGGAAAATAAAACTTCTATTTCTTCATAAATCATCATAAAATAGTGTGGTAATCCAAAAGAATCTTATTTATTGAGTAGGACCCTTTATAATCATCAAATAAGTTTAATAATAAATGTCCTAAATAACTATCCCAATGTTAAAATTATCATAAAGGTCAAATGGCATGAGATATCTGCTAGCCATGCCAGTAAAACATGGATTGCCAATAGGCTCCTAATAAGGTATTAAAAAATTGCATGCCACTGATATGATGGTGTAATTTTTGCATGGAATGTTTTTTTTTATGCTACGCATTGTTATCATCTTTGGCACATACAGATTCAAAATATCATGCATAAATAAGTCAAAATTTGAAGACATCGAGTGAAATTAATAATATTATTTTTTTTTAATTTAATTGCAATGGATATAATCAGGTAGCTAAATCAGAAGAGCACTCCTTTCTGATTCTTTTATACTAAAATCATTAATATCATTGAAAGGCAGGATTTTAGCTATTCCTTTTAGATATAGCCAATGGCACAAGTTGAGTTTGGCAAGGAGTGAGCTGGCCAGTTCAATTATGCATCCAGTTTTACACAATATTGAGTGTGTGCTTGTGTGGTGTGTGTGTGTGTGTGTGTGTGTGTGTGTGTGTGGCAATCCAAGAAAGAACACTGTTTTGCATTTGAATTTATAAATTCCTATTCTCTTTATGATCCAAAAGTATTGATTCTCTTAAGCCAGCTTTTAGAGATATGTTTGGTGCATTCAATTAAAACTCACATTATAAATTTGTAAATTTAATAACACCCACTTCATTACTACTAGGAGATACTCTTTGTTGTTCTCTGTACCACATAAACATTTGATTCTTAAAATCAGAGCATGTTTCCCATGCATCAGCATTGAGATTTTACTGATGATTATATAAAGTTGAGATAACTATACTAGTCTGTAGACAATATAAACCCACAAGAAACAAACAGAATCATACATGGTGAAAGGAAAAAAACTAAGAGAAGCATAAGACTCACCTTTCACTCATTCCTGACTGAAAGAGTGCTCGCAAATAACCACAGTTAGACAGCAATATGACCCTGTTAGCATGAATATGTGGCATAGTGACCACACATATAGTACAAGTCCAAGTCGCTCCAGTCATCCTATTCGCTTCCAATATAATGTCCCTGTAAAACATAAGAAGAGGCATCAACATATTCCAAAACAACAAGAAACTCACAAAAAATAAAAACATAACAATTCATCTGATGAAAAGTTTTAGTAATGAGCGAAATTGAACCATAGGGAATTCTACGCTGTTTCTTATTTCTACCCTGAGGATATAAAGTACATTATGTCTATGATACATTGAAAAGATTACTAAAACAAAACTACAACATAAGACCTCATCAATTATTCCATATTCAGAATTTCATTTAAACTGTATCCATAGTTCTTTATCGTTTTTTGGGAAAAGAATTTGCCAAATTTTTGCTATGGAAGCATCAATCCAGGAATAAGTGCGGTAACAAGAAATTATAAGAAAACATCAATTATCACAAAAGAGAACACGGAGCTGAAATCAAAAACAGAGAAGAGAGGATATGATCCACTAACAAAAATGACACAATTATAGTGCGCATAATGACACTCACTAGAGCTCCTTAAAACCTATGCATACCTTGGTCCAACAAAAATATGAGAAACTGAAAGTTCCTTTAAATAAGCATAGAAGAATTAACAAATAAAAAGAAGTCAAAGAATATCTCAAAACCTCCACCATTGAAATTCCTCAAAAGTTACCACCATTTTAGTCAAGATAATATTTCAAACCCCCAAAAACGAACTACTTGTAATTTCCTTCTCTTTCTACTTCTTCCTCCTAGACCTCTTCTCAGTCCTCCTCAAATCCTTCAAAAAAGCTCAAAACTTCCTTATGCTTCCATACAAAACTTTCAAGCATCAATTTAGATAAGCACCAACTCAATGAAAACTAACATATGCAAAATCAGTTGAAATTTCCAGGCTTTCACATAAAAAGCTTTATGCTTACTTCACCACGTGATTCATGCACGGATAGCTAACCAATATCTAAATAATCACCGAACTCATTTTTAATTTTTTTACACAGGAAGCTTGATAACTACCTCATCATTCAATTCATGCATGATCATTAAGTCAACAACAATAAATCTTCCCCCTGACTCGTCAAAAATTGGATCTCCTATGTAGCAAGTCCTCTCCAAAATGAGTACTCTAAGCTCCTAAAGCCCTGAAAAGCTCAACCCCGCACAATCTCATCACATTTAGATGCCCTTTTGAACAAAGTAACCAAGGAAAAATAGCATAGCAAAATTATATGGAATAAATGCTACACTTTGTAGTTGTACGATCAAAAAAAATCATGCACCTCCCACTGAATTTTCATACTATTAAAGTAGCCATCTCCTTACATTACAATTGTAATGGTACAGCCTAGAACTGGAATAGATTTGAAACAAAAGACTAATCCTATCAATAATCACCAAAAAAACTCCTCCTACACTTGTGCCTCCAATGGTTTTGAAACTTCTCCTGATGCCTGGAAGCTAATTCTCCTTTGCTTCTTCAAATTGCAATACTTCAACAAAGTCATTCAATCCAATCTATCATTACTAAATATTGTATTCTGCAACATATAGAGTCCACCAACTCTATTTGAGCATTAGCATCAGTAAAGAACCTATATTTTGTAGAACTTCGAATATTTAAGGATATTAAATTCTATCCCACACCTGATATATACAATGATTCCAACAAACGAAATACTCATGTTATCACGAGTCCTCAGCTTTACAAGATCAAACCTCCAGCCTTAAACAGCTCCATTCTCATGTCAACACAGAGGCTATAAATTGGCTTATATGTAAGAAAATATCTCCAAAACAAATTTATATGCTTTAAATAAGCTTAAGTTCAAGATCCATAAATCTTTGCATCAATCTCTATCAATACCAAGGAGCATAACCAATATCATAATCAAACCAATTTCTAACTACACATGCATTTTCTAAGTTCTCCCCTTGATTCCTATGCGAACGCTAATCTTTCCTCCTCAAAACATAAAAATCTAAGTTAAAATGTCATCTCTTCAAACAATAAAAGCAAATAATTTCCTTGAAATGCCAAAAGAATTAATTTTTTCATGGTAAGAAATGGACCTTCCTCAAAAGATTTCTCCCAAACCAATAATCCAACAACATCTCATTTCTTGCACTCTCAAGCTTAGAAATCACAGCTTTAAAAATGAGAATTTTTTTGATGCTTAAAGCTACTTGTAGTCTTCCATGCAACACGGTATCAAAAAAATGCTTATGCGAGGGAGATAAAGCATTAAAAAAGCAAAACGCAATCTTTGCTATCAATAATCAGATTAATATTCATCAATCTTCAATAATAGAACTAAAGTCATTTAAATATATTTTAAAAGGAAAATCTTCCTACATGTGAAACAAGTAGCATTCCTACTTCTAATAGAATTTGTTGGTGATACTTTTAATTATATACAAAGGCTTCAACCTAACCAATACGCCTTTTTTGGTTGTTTCCTTTAATAATCTATTCGAAAAATATAGTGGAAACGTGAATAAGGTTCTTTCGTCCTTTCTCCTTTCTTATTCACTCATAATTTCAAGCATCTTCGCATGCTTTATGAGTAAATCACATGTCCCAACCGAACTTAAACACTACAGATCATAAATCTCAAAATTCCATAACTCCTCAAGTCATCGAGCTTCTCAATCTCAAAGTTTATTGTCAACTTGTTCGTTAGAAGCCTCCAATTGGATACTAGTTGTTTTCATTTTCACCGATGGGATAGTAGTTAGAAAAAGAATGTGGCTAGTTTTGGGAAAGTGTCAGTCCCGGTTAGTATAACCACCAGAAAAAGAAAATCCAACAAGAGGGAAGAAAAAGTCAAGCACGATTAGGATCTCCACTAAAGAGGGAAAAACTAGCCGAAAATAAGGAGTAACTCCATCAGAGAAGGAATAACGCTTGCAGGAAAGGATCGCCTACATATACTGAGCGCCTGTAGGGAGACAATCCGACGGATGGCCAGAAGGGTCTAGCGCCTGTATAGAGAGGCTCAAACGGAGGAAGGAGAGCTAGTATTTGCTTCCAGGCTCTGATATCATGAAAAAAGGTGAAGAAAATCATATTATCTTATTTCTCAATAATCAAATCACAATTCTTCTCCTTATATAATAAGGAACAGTTAAGGAAAGTTTAATTACAATAATTAGAACTTACCAAAGAAAAATTAACTCAAGAAGAAAAGAAATATGACATATTAATGAGGGAATAAAACTAAAATAAGAAACTCAAAATTCCACACCTACCTTCATAAAACTTGAATAAACTTCTTAGCAAACAAAGAAGAAACCTAACTCTTTTTAGACAAGTAAAAGAAAAGTAATTTAAAAGAGACAACAAAATAGGATGAGTAAACAAAGGCCAAAAAATAGCCCACTTCAAAAGTTCTCAAAAAGGTGTTGTCAAATTTGTCTAAGGAATACAATGAATTCCAAAAATGATCTTGTAAATCCATTCTAGTTCTTTTCCTAACATGAGAATTTACTGAAAAAACATATTGCAATAATGTAGCTGCTACAGTACCGCAAAGAATCATATCACGGGAGGCGTCAAAATAGCTGTGTTTTCCTTCCTTATGTTCTCTTTCCTATTATCCATTTTTTTAGTCATTTTCTATATATATTGTATTAGAGTTTGCAGTTTCAGTTTTTAATATGTTCTGTTTAGGACAGTCACTGACGTCTATTCTTCTCCATTTGAGGGTTGTATCTAACGGATTGGGTGGTGCTCCGACTATATCCCTCTCCTGAGATGGTGATTATCATCCCCTATTATAGCATTTTGTTTCATTTAACCTAAGTCATGAGAACCGAAGTGAGGAGTCAGGAAGCCAAAGATGGGGGAGGTCAAGCGAGAGAATCAAGAAGACGAATGGATACTTTTTTGTATAAATCCTCACAAACTAGAGGCGATAGAGATGCACGTTACTTGTCAGAGTCGAACGGCGCAGGTTAGGGTTTCCTCATTACCTGGGGCAACGGATGACAATGTCTTTGTCGAGCTGCGAAGCCGAAAAGTGCGGCCCGCGACTTCAGTGCAGAAGGAGGAGAACCCATGCCCTAGCTAACCATTCAAGAAGAGGAGAAGATGAAACATCGCGAAAAGAAGAAAGAGGCAACGAATTGAGTTCGAACGGGAGAGAGTTGAAGCCAGCTCTCGTGCAATTCAGATCTCGCTGAGGAGAGAAAGAGGCACCTGCATGGCTTAGGGATCGATGAGGTAAGCTCTATAAAAGTTAAAGCTAATTGATTTATTAATAAAAATAACAGTAGTATATATATATATATATATATATATATAGAAAAGAAATTTAACCAGAATTATATAAAATAAAATAAAATAAGTTATTAAATTTGTAATAACATAACAAATAAATTAAATTTTAATATGAATATCATGTTTATTTTAGGCTTTCAATTTTAGAAGAGTCAACATCAAGGCAAATCAATAAATTAATCATCATCGAGCTAAGTGCTCATATTATTTTATTATAGTAATATTTGTTGCTTCTCAACCAAATGCATTTACTATCACTGCACTCTAAGATTTATGGTTCTATTGAATTTTGTATATATTTTAATAGTGACATGTGTGCTCGGCATTACTTAAATTGACGTATATATTGAATATTGTACAATAATATTGACTGATATTCAAATGTGAATGAAGTAATTATTATTAGAAAGTAATAATTTTATAGTATGATTGTATTTACATCATTGGCTATGATAGCGTCACAACTTTATGGTAATAGCTGGGGAACGCTAATATACATGTGCACGTAAAAACGAAATGATATTGATATTGAAGTACCTTAAATGTTATAATTTTTAGACGGTGCTCATATGACGGTTGTACAAATATATAATGATATAGATATACTATCACACCCAAACTGGCCCAGAATTTAGGGTCAACTAAGGTATGATAAAGGCTAGTAATTCAGTCAAACCAACTCTCACCAGCACTCGTCCTGGCTTTTATAATCAAGACAAAGTGGGTGATGAATTAATCAAACTAGATTGTCGCAGCACACATGATACACTACAATTCAAATACATGGTCGAAAGTATGAAAATCATACTATTCAAAACATAAAAATTATATGCAGCTGCTAAATCCAATAAAATAAAAATATATGTACCCAAAATGTATGTATAAAGCTCCCAAAATTATTGTGCAAAAGTTGAAAAAGACATACCCTGACTACTTGCCCTGATGCTTGTCGCCCCTACTTGAAAGGCAACAATGAAAAATAAGCAACAACGAACTCAAATAAATAATCAGAGCTAACATAAAATTTTTACACATAGAAAACAAATGTGCATGCTCGTAGGAAACAGTACAAATCTACATAAAATCATAACATACTGAAAAAATAGAAAACATGAAAAAAGAGCAAGTACATGTAGCATAAAAAAAATTAACAGATTTATAACGTGCAGGTAATAAGTATGAAATCATATGTATATAAAAGCATGTTCATTCATTTCATAGAAGCCATATCATAATAATGTCACTTATTTAATGTATCGAGTTTAACTATTTCTAAATTCTTTCAACATAAGTCGTCACCCTGCCTTAAATGTCACATAAACTATCGATACAGGTTGAGCTTCCCTCAACATAGCAGTTATCAACAGCCTCCTGATACCCACGGTTCCCTAAAGTTCTTTCACCGTCTAAATCCAACGGTTCCCAAAGTTTTGCCCCTGTTTAAATATCGAGAGTCGGGAATACTACATCCCTACATAAGGTACTTGCAAACACTCATATAATAGTCTACCCCATAGCATTCTTTGTGATAATAAAATCATCACTCCTGCATCAAGTATTTATCAGGCGTTACATATATCATAGACATAAACATAAGGCATAACAAATGATACCCGTGAGAAATTCACATCATATGCATATTCATATGTAGCATAATTTGATCATAGCATTACATATCATAAGAAAAGTAAACATGCAGTCATACATTTAAATGCAGGTATCCATTTATAATATGCAACAAGTTCTAAATGCGTCTGTGTTAAAATAGAAATCAACTATAAAAGATTATTTTTCTTAAATTAGCACAAGATTATTTTTCCTGACTTGATGAAGTGGTTACAACAAGTGCCCACACCTCGTCTCGAGCTCGTCGCCTTATATAGACATCCCAGAAATTGTAGACAACATAGAAATTCATAAAATTTTGCTCAAAACATAAATTAACCCAAAAAGATACTTTACTTACAAAAAATACCTCAAAAGGGGTTTTTCAACATAAATTTGTCTTTTCCGAAAACACCAAATTTCTCTCCAACACTTTCAAATACCTTAATATTCGCTTCCCTCTTGCTAATTTCGTGTTAAAACTCATATGAAAACTTTCAAATCACTTTCGACACGAGTTTGACGCGTCCTACAGCTACCGGAAACAAGAAAAACACAAAAAATGAGACAAACTTCTATACAAAAGTGTGGCGAAGGAAAAGAACGAAACGAATAAAAATAGCATAAGGTCGGTAGTCTATATTACTGAGAATTACGGAAATTTAATTAGGGATTAATTAAAGTAAATTAAATATATAACTTCAAAATTTTATATCTTCCAATCTATTAACAATTCTTGCATGGTGTTTTATATTGAATTGCTCAATTTCATATGGAGATTTCAATAAAATTATTTCGATCAAATTTTGGGAGAAAAAATTTTGGGATACATTTAAAATGTATCAAACCTTACCTGTTTTCTTGAAATTTGGGCTTTACATATACGTTGATATTGTAATATTCATTGAATAGTATCACATGTTTATATTGAATTATTAAAAAAATTTAGATGACATGCATTTACTTTTTTTTTTCTAATATTACTGCAGTTGATGGGTATTAATATTCACTAGTTTTGTTTTGCTTACTATTATTTTAAATTAATATTTTAAGTTTAATGAAGTGATTAAAATATGAGCGATAGAAAAGAAAATATTTATAGAAGAAACAGACAGCCAATTAATTTAATTTATTTTGTTTAATGACCTTTTCATTTCTTAAATGATAAATAAATATAGAAAGCATTTCCCACAGTTCGACCGTCTGCATTGGCCTGGGTTAATTTCAAGTCCAGGTCGGATCGTGATAAAAGTGATATCAGAGACAATAATTATGATTAATTAATAGAATCATGATGAAAGAGCTAAGAGGGTAATTATTAAAAAATTTTAACAATAATAAATTTTAAATTTAATTTAATTCAAATTAATAATTATATTCATTCATGCATAGTGATAAACCCAAAATTATACAATAAAAATATCGGATAGAAAATGAAGAACAACCTACTATAAATGTGAACGTGAATGTCTTGACTCAAATGATGACGACGATGACTCGGTTGATTCAGAAATTCATATCGCAGTCTATCGGAATTGATACAGTTGTTATTGATAAATACATGAAGAATTTTAGAATAAGAGAATCAAATAGAAAATAAAGAACAACCAACTATAAATGTGAACGTGAATGTCTTGACTTAGATTATGACGATGATGACTCGGTTGATTCAGAAGTCCATATCGTGGTCTATCGGAAGTGATACAGTCGTTGTGGATAAATACCTGAAGAATTTTCAAAATCTATGTCCAGCTTTGTTCAAAGGAACTAATGACACAATTGAAGTGGAGAATGGCTAATGATGATAGAGAATATACTAAATATCATGATTTGTCTGAATGAAATGAGTATAGTTAACTACTTTTATGCTAGATAGAGACTTCGTAAGGTGATGGCGTAGGCAGCACCAAGACAAGCTAGTGGACATACCCAATATGACGGTCAGTTGAGAAGAATTTGTAGAGATTTAGAGAAAGGAATGTACCCCTATCCGCTCAAAGACAGATGCGGGGGCAAGTTCATCTAGTTGAGGCAATGAGAGAAGACAGTCATGTAGTACCAAGCAGAATTCACTACGCTGTCGAGGTATGCGTCACAGTTCATCATTACTGTAGAAAAAGGGTGTTATAGCTTTCTTTCAGGATTAAAGGATTCAATCAGGCAGTCTTTGGTACCCTTAGGAATAAATGAATACTTAGTACTACTCGAATGAGCTAGAAGAGTGGAAATTTATTATCAGCTTACTGAGAAGCGTAAGGAGAACCACAAGAGGAATAGTGTTGATGAAGAATATTTGGATCAATTAGAGGGATCCAAAGGGAAGAAGTCTAAGAATAATTTGGGTGAAGTTAGCAAAGGTACAACTCAGGGTACCGTAGTCAGTTATACCAAATACGGAAGACAACATAAAGGTGGATGCTTGATGGGCTCTAACACTTGCTATTTGTAGCCTGATAATATAGCAAGCTATAATCAAATATCTTAGCTAGAAAAGCACTGAAGATCACAAATTAGGTGGAGCTCACACAAAACCACAGGCGGACAGAAAAAGATAGTCTATAGCTTTAACTCCTATTCAAAGTCAACCAAGACAACCTATTCGACCTTCAGTAAATTTCCTCTCTTAATTAGCCTGACGAACCTACTTTTGTAGAAGATGATGAGGTGTGATGAGTTTGTCATTTTCTTATATATAAGGGCATTTTCCCAACATACTTTATTGTTTTAATATTATTATCTGAAGTATAGTTGAGTCTTGTATCGAGTCTTTCCCTTTATAATCATTACTTTCATTAGTTTCATATATAGCTAATGTTAACTTGCTTGAGGCATGTTTCATTTACCCACAACAACTGCAAAGTCATGAGAACCGCAATGAGAAGTGAGGAAGTCAAAGAGGGGTGAGATGAAGCGAGAGGAAAGGAAAGCCAAATGGATACTTTTGTGGATAAATCCTTGCATAAGAGGGGCGACAGAGACTAGTTACTTACCGGAGAGTCGAATGGCACAGGTTAGGTCTTCCTCATTGCCAAAAGAAATGGACATAAACGTCTTTGTCTAGCGGAGGAGAATAGAGCTGCTCGTGACTTCGGTGCAAGATGAGAGCCCATGCTCTAGCCAATCTATGAAAAGAAAAAAAGAAAAAACATCACGCAGAGAAAGAAGAGGCAATAGGTTGAGTTCCTGCGGGAGCGAGCCAAAGCCAACTCTCATGTGATCTGGATCTCACTGAGAGGAGGAAGAGGCCCTTGCACGCGCATTAAGGATCATGTAAGCTTTATTAAATTTAAATTTAATTAATTTAATAATATTATTAATATATATATATATATATATATACATAATATAAATTTGGCAAGATTAAATAAAATAAAGTAATAAATTATTAAATTTGTAATAACATATTAAATAAATTAAATTTTAATATGAATGTTATGTTTATTTTAGGCTTTCAATTTTAAAAGAGTGGACATAAATGCAAAGCAATAAATTAAAGTCATCGAGGTGAGTGCTCATATTCTTTTACAATAGTAATATTTCTTTCTTCTTGATCAAATGCATTCAATATTATAGCATTACATATCTATGATTTGTGGTTCTATTGAATTTTGTATATATTATAAGAATGACCTATGTGCTCAGCTTTATTTAAATTAACGTAGAAATTTGATCATTTCTGATATGCAAATGAAAATGAAGTGATTATTATTAAAAAGTAATATTTTTTATAGTATGTTTGTATGTGCATGTCTGTCTATGATAGAGTCACAACTTTATTGTACTGGCAGAGAAATATTGATATACTCATGCACGTAAATAGAAAAAGATATTGATATTGAAGTACTTTAAATGGTATAATTTTTTTACGGTGCACTTATGACGATTGTACAGATATAAAATGATATATATACTGCTAATATTATAATATTCATTGAATAACATCATATATTATTTAATTAAAAAGCTTAACTGGCATGCATTTTCCTATCTTTTTATTATATTATTACTGTAGTTTAAGAGTATTAATATTTACTAGTTTTATTTAGGTTATTATTATTTTAAATTAATATTTCAGATTTAATTAAGTGATTAAAAGATAAGCGATATATAAGAAAATGTTTATAAAAGACTCGAGCAAATAGTAACGAAATAAATTTAAATATATTGTTTTAATTTAATTTTTTTATGATTTTTTCATTTGTTAAATGATAAAAGAATAAAGAAAATTTAGTTCTAACCATCCAACCATTTTTACCTGCCTTAGTTAATTCCAAATCTTGGGTCGAGTCGGGTCGTCACACCTATCCCCTTTCCTCTCCTCCCACATCGATCTCGGCCACTCCATCCCTACTACATCCACTCGGACAGCCTCCTGTACTTGTCTTCCCTAAAGTTCTCCCCTTCACATTGTTGTCCCCATCTCCTACCTTCACTGTTGCACAAGCTCTTCCACTAGTTGTCCACTGTCAGAATCTGCACCCATACCCAGCCGCCCTTGTTGTCCTCATGTTGGATAGTCACTCTACATCGACATCAGTTGCATATTTGTTGTCCAGAACCCATAAAACCATCATTTTTGTTGTTTTTTTTTGTTACTTGACCATCTCGTTCAGCATCCCCCCACCGTCCAACCCTCACCGACCAATCTCCACCACCCTTGATCCAACCCTAGCCACATGACGTGTGATAGTTGTGTTGTTACTTCCTATTTCCATCTAGTTGGTTGTAATTTTTCATTCAGTATGTGAGTTGCAACAGCCTGATCGACTTTCCAGTAATAATATTTGATTTTTCTATTATGGTTTAGGTTAACTCCAGCATCATTCTCCTTCTTCCCCTTTTCTCTCTTTTGTCAATTCCTTCTCAGCCAAAACTCAAGATTGTATTATGGTTTCATAGTAATTACACTTTCATGCATCAAATTATATAGCTATCAATCCATTGTGAACACATTTATAACTTGCACAAATTAATATAACCCGTTTTCAATTTTTTCACACAAAAAGCCTGACACCAATCTCACCATATAATTCGAGCATCAAAACCAAGTCATTAACTGGTACCATTGACAAGAAAGAATCCCATCTATATTTTAATTTAAAAAAATCATTACAATTTGTTATGTATTTGCAAAGTAATTTATCTGAGAAAATAAACTCAATTTATTAAGAAAATTTTACATACATACTACATAATTCTTAAGCATTTACATATCTAATACCCAAAGTTTGATATTTGCGCTTCTAACACCTTGTAGTCATAACCCTATGCAGAAAAGGGTGCATCTCACTTTTAAATAGGTAGTGATGGTGGTTTTTTGGATGTGATGTTGAAGATTGAATGGTATGCATGTAAATATGAATGTTTAGGTGTTAGGAATGTAATTACATAACAATTATGTGGTATCTATGTACATGGCCCTTGTATTAATTTTGCCAAACATTACACTTACGAAAGATGATGTTCTGCTTGTTCAAGCGCATGGCTAAAATCACAGCTTGAGACAGAAACTCCCCATGCTGGCAGCTTTCTATTAAGCATATATGACAGGGAATTCAAGCCACATTGCTTCGCTAGAATGCGTACAGGTTTAACCTCATCATCTTTAACAATAACGAACCCTGTATAAACATATTCCAGAATCTTCACAAACGCAGAACAATCAACATGTTCAGAAAGTTTTACTTCATGTCTGAAAAGTGTTCCGTGCTGTCTACTCTTTTTGAAAGATTCACAATCCAACAAATTCTTCTTAATGAAAGATTCTTTAGGAGGCAGAAGATAAGGGCAGCTAGCCACAAGAATGGCACCATGAACTCTCAAAAGCTGATCACTTGAAAGCAGAAATTGTATGTCAGCAAGTTCATCTTCAGCGAGTGCTCTATACATCCGTTTGCCAAACTTGCTTGGATAACCATATAGACCAAAAAAGCTGAAGGCGTACTGAGCATACCCTTTAATTCCAGGGCTATAGTTGTTTTCTAATATAGTGCTAAGACACTTGAACAATGATTCAGCCATATCGCCAAAAGTATTAGAGGTCGCATAATCTCTCGAGATTATCTTGGAATAATCACATATTAAGTTAGAGAAAGGTGCCAATTGAGAAAGTATCTGAAGACTATGAAATAAGAGCAGGTCCCCACCTTCCCAATCTTCTATATTACTCCAGCAACATAATTCTCCGTCACAGGAACCATGCAGATGCAATGTAATGCCTGGCCTGCTAGCATGTATCTCACTTTCCAAGCACTTCCTAATTATAGAAACCAATAGATCTATGACTTTTCTTTGAACTATGAACTGCTGATATAATGGCAAAGTTGAATAGCAAGCTAGACTTATAAGGAAAGTATGAAGACTGCAAGAAACTGGAGAGACATCTTCTCTAAAATTTAACATCAAGCAAGCTATTAACTTCTCAAGGTATTTATCACCGGAAGTCTTGGCCACTTCTGACAGACAAGTCCTTGCTTGTGATGAAATGTACTTGCAGGGTGAAAAAACCATCAGTAAGACTGCCCTAGAAACAAGTTCAACTTCACAGCTTTCAGATGATAAGCATGTTATCCCATTAATCCAAAACTCATTGGCCATTGCACTGTATCAAAAAGGAGGGTGAAAAGGAATCAGAACTAGAATGCACATTTCAAAAACAAAGGAATATCCATATAGCTGGAATCAGCAGTGCCTAAGATGAGAGACTGATATTCTGGAAAAGTAGGCAAAACATACCATGCATTGTTAATAAGTGTTTCTAAGTATCCTGATTTCCCATTGTTGGGAAAATCTTCTGCACAATGCACTGCAATCCATCCAAGAATATTCCAAATGTATGGTCTTAAGTCAATATTGCTACTACGAAGTTTAGTTAGAATTTTATTAGAATGGAATACAATTTGATTTTCAAAAGCGGTGCTGGTACTGCCAAAAAGAACACCAAAAAGGATCCTATCCACCTTAAGTTTCCAGAAACAGGAATGATGAATACCGGCCCAGCGAGTAATTAATGCAGATCGAAATGCTTCCTTCACTAAATTCATTTGATCAGGAGTGACCTTTCTAAAATCTGATGACCACAATTCACTCATTGCAGCAACTATTCCTCTAACAATGGATTCACCGTGACTGTTGGTCAGCTTTGAGCATCCTTCTTGAGATGTCTGTTAAAAGAGAAAGTTATTATGCATTATGAACACTAAATGTTACAAAATTCTCTGCTTCATAATTAGTACCGATAATTGTTGACATGTTTTCAGCGCCTCAACTCGAACATCATAAGGGCGTGAACTTTCCAAGGCACACACAATTTTAGAAATAAGCTCCTTGTTTTCTAAAATCTTCAGTGCCCCATTACCACAAAGAGCTGAAACAAATTAGTGTCTTTTAATGATAAAGAAGATTAAGTTCAGAAAATAATCTCAAATAAGCTTTATGAGACCAAATATAGAGAATTGACAAAGTTTACTGATACCTAGGGCAGAACACAACTGCAGAACGCTAACAACGATGTTAGAATCTGAATCAGACAATCCGCCTTCTAGTTTAGCCATCAAATTCTTGTTGCTCCAAACATGATACCTAGAGGGAGGCCACTTCCACATTATAATCTTAAGAAGTGAGCTCATTTGCATGAAATACTCAGAAGATGATACTCCCACTATGTAATCCTGTAGAGCAAGAGAAATGTTGCATACTGTATTGGCATTTTCTAAAGCATTCCAAACTTCCACGTAGAAGTTAGTTCTCATGCTACCAAAGTTTGTCAAGATGTATTTCAACGCAACCACAGATGAAATAATAACCATCGGGTGGGATGATAACAACAATCGTGATAGAGCAAAAACTACCTCAACCACATGAAATTGCCGTATAGAACTTCCTAGCCTACTCAATAACTTCGTAAGAACTTCCACTGTCAGGCTCAAAATCCTTTGATTTTCAGATTGAAGTATTCCTTCTAAGGCTACAAGCATATCCGCAATGGAGTCCTGGCATAATCAATAAACAAGACACAATTGAAAAGCTTGGAATATTCCAACATAACATTGATAAAATTAAAAATGACCAAAATGTGCCAGCAAGAAAAAACATGCATACATTTTCCACTGAGGAACAACACTAGAAGACATGTTAGCCAGGAAAAGAAATCAAACTCATGTCTTTAACTAGTGTCAACAGATGAAACAAAATCAAACCATCAATTCTCCTAAAAAAATTGACTTTGCACGACATCATACAGTCTGCATGGTTCCCCTAATATAAATATAAGATGAGATGCAAAAATCAACTTCTTTAATATTGCACTTTAAAATAAAGTGATAAATTTGCCATGCCCATCTTTTGGTTATAAAGTGTGAATGATGCAATGCTTTGCATCTTAACATTATGCATTTGACCCCTACTTACAGCAAATCTTGGTTTAGATTTTATGGTTCTATTCAATATTTGCCACAATAACCTGGCATTGATCTTTCACGTAGTCATAGAGTTAATTCTCATTGGTTCTCCACTCTATTCCATAAGACCTATCATTCCTTGACAACTCTTCTCCTTCTGCTCCCTTCTCCATTAGTTAATTATACAATTTTCAATAGTTATTATTGATGGTACCAGTGGCTTTTCACTCACAAGATTTTTCTCAAGAATGCTTCATAATATATCATCTTCATATTCTCTCTCACTTCACATTATCTCCACCTCTTAGAATTACATTAAAATAACTAGAAATTACTCTTATTAAATGAATCATTATATCTGCTGGAAGATGATTATGTTTCTTTTATTCGGTTAATCAAAAAATTATTATATGCACATAATAATATGTATATATTAAATAATTCATAAACGTTCCAGTTACTACAAAAACTACTCATTTTGGGCTTTGTGCATTAAGGCAAAAAAAAAAAATCTCATGCATCACATTATGCTCGGAACATTGAAAACACTAACACAAACCATGCAAAGAAGAACAAAATTCATAGTCCACAAAATCTTAATGAGGAAAACCTTTGTATCTAATAATCCCCATATGTGTTCCCAAACCAAAATGATCAATTGCAACAAAGATGACATAAGAAGAATGTAACTTTATAAATAATTGCCTCAAAGTATCCTATATACATAAAAAGATTGTTAAAATGATGTTTAGTATACCAAACAAAACATCCCAAAAAGTCTGAAACACTTAAATGTTTTTAAGAACCCCGCCCAAGCTTGTCATTCATTTTCATGCATGGAGAATAGTAATTCATGTGTTAAAAATGAAACTCGTTAAAGAGTTTGCACAAACATACTATGTAATCACAACATAATAATAACAAAAAAGAGAAAAAAAAATCAAAAATCAAAAATAAAATCAAGGTCACGTGTATAATATAAATAATTAAATACATGCCCAGGTAAACAAAATGAAAAGAAAAGAACGTAATAGAACTAGATGAACCTATAATTTTATCAATAAAGACGTACACGATAGGATAAATTTACAGACATTTGCTAGTAGAAAGCATGCTCCATTTATTCTGTAAAAACTAGCACATAAGATGGGCACAAACCTTGCACTGGCGGACTCCAAACTCAATTAAAAACAACTAGAAGTGGATGCCTAAGAGATAAAGGATCCGGAAAGAAATGGAGTAAATGTCACAATAATTGAGGTCCACTTTAATTAGTGAAGAATAAAGGAAATTCTTCATAATGGTAGGTGGAGCCTACCTTTAACTTATGATGCTTATTATTGGGTGGTCCCCACCATCATTATCCTCGTAGGCTGCAACACATTTCTACAAAATTCCATATTTTATGGTTTTTGGCATCGAATCACTTGGGCTTGAAGCTAGATTTCGGATCAGGACTTCATCTGCCCAATCTTTTCAATTTGTCACCGACTTATCAATCTTGTTACGATCCATCACTTCTGAATAAGAAAATAGGGGTCTAGAAAATTATTCTAAATTCTTGATCACAATTTTCAATTATCTGTTGTTTAATCTGATCTTTGGATTCATGCGGATATTTTCTTTTGAGACCTTAAAATATGTTTGAAAAATATGATTCCACTAAATTCGTGGAAAGCAGTTTTTCATATGTCTGCAGCAAAATAATTATCTTCCTTCACTTTTCTTCCAAATTTATTTTAGACCACTATTTTAACAAGAACTGTCATTCTAAACATGTATGATTGAATATGTCTTTACCTAACACGATTTTCCAACTCCAGATCCACGAAATCGTGCAATTTGTGAAGAAATGGGCGGACATTAGCCCCGAATTAACTTCTCGTTCGGAATTGAATTTCTTTTTGGGTTCAATTCAACCTAATAATCATTCTTGCCTTTTATTTTATTAGGCAATATATTTAAAATCCACTCCAAAATAATTGCACCAATGGAAGAAAATTGTAGGAATATTTTTTAATAACATAAACTTACTACAATGAACATCTAAGAGTGAGTTTTCTTGGTAATTACTAGACAAATTGCCTTCATCATAACATTTAGATAATTCTAATAATAATCAGATATTCATTGTTGTGAATTAGACGATAAAATTATCGCCCTATCTAGATAAGAATTTAACCCCCAATCTCTGTAATGTATGATGTTATGTATAACACATTTGTTATACATAATTTCTTGTTCTGTTTCAATATAACTGTCGCTAATTTCCACACATTTTAATTGAATTAGGATTTTTTCATAAACCACTCGGGTCAAATGTGATTCAATGTGAAATGACATTCTTCCCAAATATCTTTTGATTAAAAAAATTGGTAGTCATTATGTGACTATCTTCTGGATTGATTTCCAAAATATTTCCTTTTATTTCTTTTGTGAAATATGCTACTTCAAAAAAGGTAGAGGTAAGTCCTTTGTATTGCTTTAAGATCTTGATTTGTCGCCTGAAGATTCAGCTACTTTTATCTTGGGAGAAATACCATAGAGATATTCTCTAAGGTCAATTTAACCTTAAGGATTATAATTACCTTTACTATAGGGGGATCCGTTGGAGTATACCCTTTTGGGGTAATCCACCACTATAAATCCCTACCAAAATTCATGGATTAGAAAATCAAGTAAAAATTTAGATTCATCAATAATGAATTCGATATCAAAATCAAATATGGATAATTGCGCTTGAGAATTAAAAAATATTTATTTAGAAGCTAAATTTTGAACATTTTTTTTGAATAATATGTTTTAATATTGAACAATAAATGAACAATAAAAAAATTTTATTAACCAAGTCATCTTGAACTTTATTAATACATTTTACAGTTGAAAACATTTCTTTCTTAATTATAGAGTATTTGTTTGGTGTTGAATCCCAACGTTCTTAAGTATATCAAACTAATTTTCTTTTAATATTGATGATTTTTTTAAGAATACCACAGTATCTTAAATTATATGTGTCGGTTCCAACTATTTCGAAATTCTTAGGATTTACTAAATTTAAAAAAATGTTTCACTCATTTAATAGTTTGAACAACTTCAGTATGGATTTCTGTCCATGATGGAGGATTCTTTTTAATCTATCAAATAAAAGTAAGAGATCTATTACTAGATTCTGATAAAAATAAAAATAAAAAATACAATTAAGAGCCCCGAAAAATCTTTGCAGCTATTTTTTTATGATGTATAATGTCAGGAAACTTATCAGCGAATTCAATCCTTCGATTTATAAGAATTATTGAAACATTGAAAATATTATGTCCAACAAATTAAATTTTTTGTTCAAATAATTTTATTTTAGTAACAGATACTAAACCATTTTGATGAATGAAATACTTGAAAGTATTTAGCGTTTGAATGATCATTAAGTTTTTGAGACAATACAAAAATATAATCAGTATAAACTAAAATATAAGTTAGAAAAGGATTAAAAATAGAGCTACAGATGAACTAAGAGTTTGACAACCTACTCGTAACTCGGCTCGATAAGAGCTCGTTCACATTTGTTTGAATAATTAATTGAACAAGTTTTAAGACTTTTATAAATGCTCGATTGTTAAATGAACAAGCTTAAACAATTATTCGATTCATTTATGTTCATGAATGACATCATTTAATACTTTCCAACAAGCTCTTTAATAAACTTGATGAATAGTTCCATTTAAAGTTCATAAAAAAACTAATTAAAACTCGATTTCATGCTCATAAATAAGATTGATTAATGATTAATTTAAGTTTTTGAATAAAGCAAATTAAAGCTTAATCCAAAACTCATTTACATTAAATTAAAATAAATTTTCAACTTGTAGTACAAAAAACAAAATAAAAACATATTTGTTCTGTTTCGCATTCATTTTGCATATTTATACATTTATTTTAGTTATTAATTTAGTAGTTCATTCATTTAAAAGCTCATTTATTTTTGTAAATTAAATAAATAACTCATTTATAAGCTCAATAGATCTTATATGATTAAAAAACAAATCATTCAATCACAATACCTGTTAATTTGTTTGATAAGTGTGATTTGGTTAAAAAATAAATAACAACATTACACTAATTTAAATTTGCTAAATAAAGATCGTTAGGATAGAAATTAAGTAGCTCAATAATGCTACTCATTAAGCTATTTGATAATGATTCAATTAACATCATATGAAACGAACATGAACCAAACTCAAATGCTAAGAATGAAAAATGAACTAAGCTTAAATGTAGGCACAAAAGCTCAATTACATCTCGAGCTCGACACGAGCTCAAATTTTACAAACAAGCTCAAGCTTCAATACAGTCCTGCTCAACTGCTCAACCTGGCTCAATTTGTCTGCAACCTTAATTAAAAATATCAATAATGATATGTTGAAATTCTGATGGGGCACTTTTAAGCCCAAATGACCTAACATTTCATTTGTCATGACTGAATGGTGCGTAAAGGCCATTTTATAATGGTTTTTTTCTTTAATTTGGATTTGCTAGTATCTTGCCTTAGGATCAAATTTAGAAAAGACTTTAGCTTATGCTAACCAATTTAGTAAATCCCATTTATTAAAAATTTGATATCTCATCATTTTAAATTTTGTCTAATGGTTTATAATTGATAACTAATCGAGACCTACGTCATTCTTTTTCTGCAACATTCATAACATTAAATGATATGCAACTCCATGAAAAATAAGACTTGTGAATTATTCCTCTTTTGAGAGGATCATTGATCTCCTTTTCATAGAGTTCTAAATACTTTTTTATTTATTTGACAAGGTTGATCCTTTGTCGGAATGTTGTCCTCATCAAAGTTATATTCATATGATAGAGACACACAATATATCTTATGATTCCAGAAAGATACGGGAACATCTCGCATATAATAGTTTAAATTTTTTTTTAAATAGAAAGAATTTTTTTTTAACCTTATGTTCCTTCATTTTATTGGAAACAGATTTTATCTCTATTTCTTGTTTCAGAAAATTAGTCTGTACTTTTAATTTGTATTTTAACCATTTCATTCAAAACGATTTCTTTTAGATCAACTATAAATTAGAATGCAACTGGTTTATAATAAATCATAAACTCAATTCCTTTTTCATCAACTTTAGTGATTAACAAATTTTTTATTAAAAATAGTGTTCGTAGTTATAATATGCTGGGTTGGATTTTTACTAATAAAAATGGAACTGGGATGCAAAGATCTTCTTTGCAAATAACAGCATTTACTAATTTATATTTTATTTGCATTTTATTTTTGCTAGCAGAAGTTAATGTCTGATGACATTTTCAAATTATTTAGAAGGTATAATTCTTTTTTAATGCTATTCATATATATACCATTATATATAAGTGCAGTAATATTTTCACTAATGAATTTTTTATTGATAATTAATTTAAAAGAAATAAATCATTTATGTATTATGAACTTTTGCAGTGAAGGGAAAAAATTATTATGATGAGATCTTGTCCTTCAAAGATTTAGTTCTTAATTTCATTTTCTAAATTGAGTTTATTATCAATTTCTAGCTTGAGTAGTTTATTATTAAAACATCTTGATTAGCCTTAATTTGGTTAAACCTTTCTTTACGTTGATTCATCTCAACTTTGATATCAATAATAGCAATTTTTTAATCATATTTTTTCTTAATGTTAAGATAAACTCATTTCATGAAATATTAGCTTGACTCTTATAATTTAAGCTCGTTATTTTTCTTCCTGCCTTCAGGAAGATTAATAATTTTATATCTAGCTCTAGAATCAGTAACCTAAGCTAGAACTTGGATGATCTAATTATTTTGATCATCTGCCAGGGTAATTCATCCTGATATTTCTAGTATATTTTGTAAAAGTCTTCTTGTTCGCAACTATTATAATAATTTTTATTTTTAGATTAAGAAGATGAATTTGAAAATATATTTTCTTCTGGTTGAAAAGATTCACTATCTGCTAGTGATATTTTTATGAGTTTATCTTAATCGTTCATCTATTTTTAATTCATTTATTTTTCTTAATTATGCATTTATTTTCATAATGCCCTAATTTTTCACATTTATATCATTTAATTTTAAAAATTCATTTTTTAAATTTCTTTGCAGAATGATTTTTAGAAGAAGATGGATTATCTTCTCTATTGTTTTTATTTCTACTTTTTTTCCTTTTTAAATTCATTTTCAAATTTCTTCTTCTTCTTAATGGAAGTAATATCTGTTCAATTGCAAACTAATTGCTCGGAGAACTAGCCTAATTATTTTCTTCGTAGAATTCCATTGTTTAAGTTGATGGTTAAGCTTGATTTCTGAACAGATTTCTAAACTAGTTGTAATGCAATTATTAATTATTTTTCATATGTTAATATTTTATAGGAAATTATTTTATTAGAAGCTTTAAGGACTCTCTCACCCTTTTTAGCAAAAAAGTTAAGAAGATTTTCAATAAACTTTTGTTTTCAATGCAGATAGCCTACATCGCCTAATTGCATTACTCACTCATAGACCATCTCTATATCATCTAAAATGTGTTAATGTCGAAAATCTTAACTTTTATAATAATGATTTGATTTTTCCACCATTATCTAAAACGTTTCCTGTAAAATTTTCTAATATTGTGATTATAACATTATATATTGGTTATGTATTAGGAATGTTAACATCTTCAAACTTTATTTCTCTTAACAAATCTTATTTTTCATTTTGAATGAAACAATTATCACACTATTCTATGGGAATGCATGCAAAGTTATAGGTGATTATTTTGGCTACTAAGGGAGCTAAATTTCTTCTTAATTGTGACGTGCGACATATTTCAATATTCTAAGTAGAGTCTCTTGAATTCAAATCTCAATTTGACCATATATGCTTCATTCATAGAATTGTGTGACAACATAAACATGTTGATACCTTTCAGTATTATCTTCGAATAAAACAAATTGAGTTGCCTACCTTTCAGTATTATCTTCGAATAAAACAAATTGGTTACTATTATAAAATAATGTTTATCAAGCGGCATTTTTCTATATTTTATTTTTTTTTACTTCGAAAAAGTTTAACTCTAAATCCTTAAATTGATTATGAAGATTATTGATTTTTTTTTTCAAATAATTCATCAATTGCTTTTTTTTATGAAAAAATTTCTTCAATTTCCGAATCAATTTCTTCTATTGTAGCAAGATTATTATTCTTTAATTTTGAGGATAAATTTTCAAAATCATGCATATTTGATCATAATTTAAAATTAAATTTAGGATATGGTTAAATAGCTAGATGTCTTTTGAGAATAGTTAAGGATTGATTTGTTGAACCTTTTAGTTCAACATTCGTTGGTAATTTTTCATATATTTTTTATACTTAATTTTTCATATATTTTTTATACTTAATTTTTCATGTATTTTTTATACTTAATTTTCCTTAAATTGATTATGAAGACTATTGATTTCTTTTTCAAATAATTTATCTTAATCCTGGTTGAATCATGACGAATTCCAATGGGGCACTACTTCCTCTTGCGGCGGGCATGAGTGTGATCATCCATAATAAGCAGGGAGACTAATTCAATACAGCTGGACATGGATATTAGGACATTGTGAAGGTTGAACTTACAGCTGCCCTTCCCATCAAGAAAATGCGGGAGTCATTGATGCTGAAGATGAAGAGGATTATCATTGAGGGGGACAACATCAATGCCATCAACTTTCTTCATCAGAACATTAATATTAAAAGTATGTTGTACTTAACCCAAAGATGGTCCTGATCTCACATTATTTTCACAGTCCAAACAGGTGCTCTTCCACTTAATTCAAAAGAAGTGCAATAAGGCAAGCATTTTTGTTCAGTGACTGCTTTACATGATAGTCTTGTTTTAAAGCATGTAAATAAAGATCCTCCTCTTTTTTGCCTCTAGAGGGGTAGAGATCACATTGTAAATGCATAGTTTTGTACCTTTTGCTTTTTGATATTAAATACAATATGTAACTTTCAAATAACCTTGGGGGAGGTGGGGGTGTGGCGTTCGCTCCCCAGGGTATACAAAACTCAAGCCAAAATCTAGTAGGTACATCTGACTCAAAACCAAAATGCTTTAGTTCCTAAAATCCAAAAGAGAAGCAAACCAAAATTGGTTAAACTTCTAAAATCTTCATGCAGTGAGTTGAATTCAAGAATCTAACCGGTTAGTAGAAAAAAAAATAGGAGTGGAATGGGGAAAACAGGGAAGATTGCGACAGAATTATGTGCAAGTGCATGTCAAAAAATGGGTGGAACGCAGAAGAAAATGCAAACTTACAAATAAAAGAGGATGGAAATCATTTTTTGTTCAACAGAGGGTTGAGATTCAAGAGAGTTCAATTTATCCATAAAGAAATGAAAAATTCAAATCGGTTTAAGAATACTCATAAATTGCACAAATAAGCTTGCAATTTATCATCTGCAAAAAACAACAGCAAATTAGGCCAAAGCAGCATACGTTGGTATCAAACACAAGGGGGATATGATGAATTTTGTAAATTTTATTTCATTTATATCCCATTTACTGTAAGTACTACTTCAAAGAATGACACATATGTAACAAAAAGTATTTACAAACAGAACACATTTTTATGCTCTTCACTAGCAAAATATTGACTGTTATTATTATTAGTATTGCAGTAGATTCTGATCACCTTTAGGAGAGGATGTTGCAAGGGAGCAGAAGACATACACTCAGTAAAAGCATCCATTGCCCGAAGAGCATGCCACTGAATTTCAGCATCAAAACATTGCCATCTCCTACCTTTCCCATCAATCAGCCTGCCACATATGCAAAAAATATAAAATCAGATAAACCAAAGAACAGTAAAAAAAATAGCTTGGCAAATATTACAAAGGTTAATGAGAGAAACCTATTCAATTCATGAAGTTTCTAAGATAAATTTAATCAAACAAAGTTGTAGCAAACTTTTAAAAAAATTAATTAATTAATTAAATAAAAAACTTGTAGCAAACTCTTAAGTATAACCTTCGACCTAATTAACTAAGTTGTTTACTATAGGTGATCATGCATTCAGCTTATAGAAAACATGAATTATCAATGGTATTTCACAGTCATCTACAAGTAAGCCAACCGATAAAAAATCCTAAATGAGAGCCATAATGTGATACCATGATTTTTACTTATTAAATAGCTGCCTTTGGGGTTGATTTATGCATTTTTAAATCTCAAACTGTGCAGCGGATACGCTATCATAAGTTTTAATGAAAAACTTTCAAGTAGTAGAAGTTATATTGTTTTAAGGATTCCAACGCATTCACAAGTTTTGAATGGTCAATTTAGAAAATAAAACAGTGGAGAAAAACTTCCTAAAATTTATATTGCTACTTTTTTGTAAAAGAGAAAGGTATATATGTATATATATATATCTCCAGGAGGCCCCAAAAAATACGAATAAACCAATAAAGAGGGAAAAAATAAGAAGGGGTTGGCCTCCATTTAAAGAAGCACATGAATTGCAATCCGAGAGCCATAGAGAAATTGATCTATCAGTACAAGGCCTTGAACAGTGCATCTTAGTTTCTTTACTATGATTGAAGAGTTAGTGGGGCCACTACAAAAGTACCACGGCCAGGCTTGAAAACTTAGAATTAACTAAGCCATGAACTGTGGTATGACAGTATTAACATTTAATTTATTGTCTTTAGATTTAAAACTTCCAATATAATAAAGAGTCGCTAAGAAATCCACAAATATACATAAGAAAATTTAAATCATCTAATAATAACAACATAATCTGCAAGTAAAATATTTATATCCAGACAACAGTATATCACTATCCAAAAAAAAATAGTGCAAAAAGAAACTATAATCACAACACCATAACAGAGTACCTATCAGTTGTAGCTATTCTTTCCTAAACTAAGTCTCTCCTGTCAGACATCAATCGACAATTTTTCTTTTCCTGAAAGAAACTATTAAATTCAACGGTAAGTTTAACTTATTGAACAATTATAATCTTAATATACATTAACTTTATATGCAAATGATATAGATGAATGATCAAAATAATTGTAGTTCATTATTTTATAAAGCTATAAACTTTCACTTTAAATTTATCTCTTCTCGTTTCAATTTAAGTATTTACCATTTTTAACATCTTTAAGAGTCATAACAAGATTATCATCACACCCAAAGTTATCCTCAAAAATATACCCGAATGTATCCTCAAAATTTGCATCTGAAGCTACACATTTATCATTTCCTTTATCATACACGGGTACATCGTATCATTTGTCTGTATCATCTGGGGGCAATCTTATATAACTCAAATATTTACATTTCATTTCTTATCAATTTAAATTACTTTAAAATATATTTTCATATGTCAGTTATTTTCCTCTCATTTATGAGTCATATTTCAAACTTTCAAAATGCAAGACATAAGTAAATATTTATTTTTAAACCAATTAACAAAGCAATTATTCATTTAATAAAATATTAAGTTAATATAAATAAGAATATAATTACTCATATTTATCATCGATGAAAGTTATAAAAGCTTCTTCCCTCACTTCACTACCTTGACTATTTCATGTTGACCACATTTTGAGGTCTTTATTTCACCTCTCCTTAGAGCCTAGGATCTAGTCATATGACTTTCCCATTGACTATCCTAGAAGACCAGTGATTACGCCTTTTCCAAACGACTTTCCCGAAAGGCCATGAGGGAATTACTAATTTTTTCTCTCCTGAAATTCCTATCTTTTCCAACTCTTTCTCTTTTTCCTTCCTTACTCCTGAGGTGTGATTCACGGACAGAACTGTGTTCAACAGTACGAGCCAACCAAATTCTAGGAACAAGAACCACCTAATCTCAATGGCACTTTCTCACAAGTAAAGTGACTCCATTTCTTATCACCGGAAACGAGAAAGGGAACGAAGTTAGGATTTTTAACCTGATGCCGAGGGACAGAGCCTCATGAAGGCGCTGGCGAAGCTTGAGCTCGCGATCGTTGAGCTCGCGCTTCTTCTCCTTCCCACCCTTCGAAGTGCCCATCGCTCACTCGAAGAGAGATAGGCGGAGATAGCGCGCAGAGTGATAGATTGCGCGCAAGACCGGAAAAAGGAGGAATGTACACTCCCCCGCCACGGGGCGCATTCGGTTCGTGTCCGTCGGCTTGTTAAGCGAAATATTAGAAATATGCCCTCTAAATTATGTAAAAATTCTATATCGGGACGGAGTAGGTCTACTTTACCCTTATATGTGTTTGTTATATTTGCCTCATCTAAATAATTATTAAACTGAAACCGTGAATTTTATTGAAGAAGAACTCTAGACTCTAATAACCCCCACAATAATCTCAAAATAATTTATGCGGTATTATTTTTAGGTTATTTATTTATGGGTTTCTTTTCAATAACTCATAAATAACCTTGAAATTAATCCTGAAATAATCTCCGCGGTGTTATTTTTGGGTTATTGAAATGTAATATATGAGTTTTTTCTTCAATAAACTTGAAATAACCCCAAAATAACCTTCGCGGGTTATTGAAGTGGAACCGCGGACGCTATTTTGGGCTTATTGAAATGAAATATATTAGTTTTTCTTTAATAACCCCGAAATAACCTCTACGATGTAGCACACGTGGCGGCATATTATTGGAGTTCACACATAAAGTTACGTCCGGAGTTCAAACTCAAAAATTTTCCCTATATTATTGTAGGAAAATATATGTGAAACTTCATTTCAAATCAAAATATCCTAAAATTCATAAAAACGTAAAATTATTATTTAAGTGAATATTTTAATTTGAGTTACTTGATCATTTTTCCATTCTCAACACATTTCTCATCTCCTATGATGGTTGTACGTGAGTAAAGATTTTGGAGCGCTTATTTTGTGCGGACACCGCACGCAAGTCTGTGTGTGATGTCCAGTTAAAATGTAACACGTGGAAATACGAGCCCCACAGTTAAAAAAATTAAATTTTTATTTTCTTACGACGCGACTCAGCCTGAGTTCGACCCGAAGCAACTAAAAATTAAATCGCGAGCCTCACCAAAATGTCAGATCATCGGAAAACTAAACGTCACACGAGCGCGGAGCACCTTCATTCGACAATCGTTTAGGGTTTTGGATTCAGAAAAACTTAGGGTTTTCTGTTATTGTTCGCTGGTCGAAGTAAAGTCGTGATTTCTCCTTACCAAGATGGAATCCGAGTCCAGGCAGATGGAAACCAAAAAGAGCCCTGTGAGAATGGAGACCAAAGAGTCGTTGATAATTGAGAATAAAGATAATTCAACAATGGAGGCTAATAAACGCAAGAAAAACGAAGTGAAAGAGCGTAAGAAGAAGGAAATTCAAGAGGGTCATCCAGGTAAATTTTATTTTTGTGGTTCTACTTTCATTGACAAGACTATTAATAGATTGTAGAAATTCATCCATATAGTATTCAAGTAATATTTTAGTAGTATTTGAGTAACAAATCACTCAGGTATTTAGGTCAAAGTGAATGTTTTTGGTAATATTTGAGTAGTATTATAGTAGTATTTGAGTAAAATATGAGTAGTATGTTAGCTCAGACTTATTGTTTTTTAGTACTAAATCACAAGTTCACCTACTATTACCATAATAATATTATTTTATGCAAATAATGCATATAAACTTAAAAAAATGTGATTCTCTGTCTAGGGACCTCATCTGACTTTGAAAAAATCAAGGGATGTTCCCTAAGACAGAGGCAACAACATGCAAAAATTCCAAGCTATAATGAAATGTCTATATGGATGGAGAATCAAAAGATTTAAATCAGTATTTAATTAATTAAAAATAAAATATGCATCACGTGGACTTAAAACTATTTCCACATTGTTCTCCTCTGTTCCCTGAGCAAGAGGGTATTTTTATTTTATTTTTGTGATTTTTCTACACCAATATATGAATTTTTAAAGCTAGGGGTTATTTTTTGAATTAATTAAATCCCTATTTTCTATTTAAACATGTGTCGCCACCTCAACCTACGACGGCTCCAAGGCTCCATGCGGTGTGCTCCCATTTGACGTCGTCGTCCACCTCAGCGCTAACTCGGCCCGCGGCTTATGTTCTGAAGCGTTGTACGGCTTGATCTCGACTATCCATCTGATACACGCGCGATAGGACAACTCCCCATCATCAGCCCCGATAGCCTAGCCCGAGAACCGTCCTTCTTCTAGCCTTAAGATCTCTCTCATTTCTCAACCAAATTAAGTGAATTTTTTTTTTTAAATGCTCGTCTAGACTATGGGAACATATCCATACGGTTATGATGCAATGAAATCAACTCAAAACAAATGAAGAGTTCAAATAGGCTCGGGAATAAGAGAAGTTTTATACCTTGGCTCTGAGAAGTGAAGCTTCAATCAGAGGGTCTTGGCACATTCGTTGGGATCTAAGGAGGCTAGAGATTGAGCCTCTAGTCTTGGTGTAAAGCCTTTCAATCAAGACCGTATTTGTGTGTTGGTCTAGACATATTGTAGAGGCTATTTCAGAGGGTAATTTGATGGGGGCATTGTCTTCTCTTGTTGTTGTGAAGGTGTAGGTACAAGCAATTAAAGTTTAGTAGAGTTTTTAGGGATGTCCTGTTTCTGCCCTAATTTTTAAGCTCAAAATTAGGGTTACACAGGAGGAATCAAGACAATGAAGTGATTGGAATGGATTGTGGAGGTCTCAGAGAAGCTATGTGAGTGATTTGGGAAGCTCCCTCTGAGAAAATTTTAGCACACCTCCCATTGCCGTGGAGGTGAGTGTTTTATAAAAATGGTCATGGGGTGGCTCTCAAAGCAAATGTTTGGGTACATTGCGGTGCTTAGGTGGAGGGCAGAGGAGCTCCATTATTTGGTTTGAGTTAGGTGGTCTCTGGGTTTAATTTGGGTGAAATTCAAGAGGTGGTGGCCCTCGGTTTTGGCTTCTCCAGCGACTAGGCTGGTCGGCCATGGCAGGGGGAGGTGGCTAGGAGCTCAAGGCATCCAGGGGAATCTGTCAAAGCAATTTAATGCAATAGGGTTTAGTTTTGGTATAGGTATCTTGAGCATGTGCATTTTTGGAAATAAGATCCCTTAATTTGGAGGACTTTTTGTCCATGGCTTAGTTTAGGTGGTTAGATGGGTTTTGGCTCAGCCTTAGAGTCTAATCCATGGTTGAGGTGGAGTAAATTTGATGACTTTGGGGTAGTTAGGCAATCTTTAATGCATAGGTTCAATGTAGGTTCAAGTGATCAAAGTTTGTGTTTGGGCTTGGTTAGCCATGTCAATTGACCCAATTGATTGATCAACATTGTGTAGATGATTGTTATGAAGATCTTTGGTGAAGAGTTGAGGTGATTTTGAGTTCAATTGGTAGGTCAATTTCAGGGATTTTTAGAATTTGGTCAAATTTGGGTATGTTGGGCTAACATGGGTCTAGGTTGGGTCAGCCTTGGGCTAAGGCCATCAATTTGGTGAGGTTTTGAGACATGGCCAATTTGGGGCTTTTGGACTTAGGTTGAAATCAAGTGAATTTGAGGTTTCACCAAGGCTAATTGAAGGTTAAGTTTGATATATGGGGATGTTATGAAGGTTTTTCAACACAAATTGTGGCAAATGGAGTAGGTCACGGGTTCAATTTGGTGGAACCAAGTCATGGGGCCAAAATTGGGGTTTTGATCTAAATCAAAATTGGGCTCAAAGAATGGGTCATTTGAGCTTGGATTTGGTTTTTTTTGTCATATTGAAGGTGAATTTGAGTTTGTGATTGAAATTTGGGGAGATTGGGATCAAATTGATGGACATTTTGAGTGATTTGGGGAAAATATGGGCCTTAAAGGGTAATTTGGGGGTTTTGATCAAAGATTGTTAAATTGGCCAAATTGGGTCATGTGATAGTTGAGAAAAATGAAATTGGGAATACTTTGGAGGTTTTGGTATTTTTTATGATTTTTGGAATTTTGGGGTAAGGAGCGGTATTTTGGTAATTTGGTCAATTTTGGTGATTTTGGATAGTTTGGGTGTTTTCAAGGTGTTTGAAATGATTTTTGAGTCAAGTTGGGTATTTTGGCTAGATTTGGAAATTTTGGCCAAATTTGGGGTCCAAAGGTATCCAAGTAATATGGGGGATTTAGGGGCAAAATGTTAGGTTGGGTGTCTTGGTAGAGTTGAGGTACCGACCATCATCAATAAGCCATGGACCAAAGGAAAACCCATTTTAGGTCCTCTATGTAGTGATCTTACCCAAACCATAGCCCAAGGCTAATGGGTTTAGGAGACCACCTTCACGAGTCTCCCAAAAGTATTAGGGGATCAAAGCCTAGAAGTTTAAGTTTAGGATAGTGAGTGATTGTGAGTGCAAGTGATTGCAAGTGAGTGCCTTAGCCCTAGACCAACACCCAGGGTCAACACTAAGGTCTAGCAATCCTAAGATTGACTCATCTTGAGTTCCCTTATAATGACCTCACCTAATAAGTGCTAGAGGTTATGACCAATATGTGGAACTTCAAGTTGAGTAGAGAAGAGTTTGAAATTTCTAATTGTGAGGGATCCTTGTCTAGTTTTCTAAGAATAGTCAATAGGAGAGTCCTATGGCTAGACCTTAGACTACTAAAGAGGAAAAACTAAACCTCAACCAAAAGTGAGGTCAACAAATGGACCCTCAATAGGCGTGGTGTGTCGGGCAAGCACACCGCGCATATTGGCGTTGACTTACGAGATCAACAAAAACCAATACAAACTTCTAAGTCAACGGACCCAAAAGTATGTATAAAGTTGTGTGTGTGATTTGTTTCTGCTGGGGAATTAGCAGGTGATCGTATGAATGAAATCAAGGAGCAGGGACTCTCACTGGGGACTGGAGAGTGAATTTTGAGTTATGAAATTTCAGTATTTATAGAGGTTAGGGGTAAGTATATAAGTGCTGACCCCGAGATGGGAATTGAAATTTGGGTATCAATCTTTAAATAAGAATCATATGCCATAATCCATTTAAGGTGGTCTTGAAACTGATTTCAAAATATGAGAATAGGATTGTGTGGGAGGACCGAATCGAGATAGAAAACACAGAGGCCCACACCCGGCTCCAAAGAAAATATCTGCTACATTGAGGAGGAAAGTGTTGGGACTCACATCCAACTCGAGTGGTAACAAGAAAATATGTGTGTCACGTTAGGAAGGAAAGCACTATGACTCACACCCAACCCAAGCAATGACAAGAAAATATGTGTGTTACATTGAGAAGGAAAGCAACAAGACTCACATCCAACTCAAGAGGTAATGAGAAAATATGTGTGTCACGTTAGGAAGGAAAGCACTATGACTCACATCCAACCCAAGCGGTGACAAGAAAATATGTGTTACATTGAGAAGGAAAGCACCAGGACTCCCATCCAACTCAAGAGGTAACGAGAAAATATGTGTGTCAAGTTAGGAAGGAAAGCACTAGGACTCACATCCAACCCAAGCGGTGACAAGAAAATATGTGTGTCACATTAGGAAGGAAAGCACTAGGACTCACATCCAACCCAAGCAGTGACAAGAGAATATGTGTGTTACATTGAAAAGGAAAGCACCAGGACTCACGTCCAACTCAATAGGTAACGAGAAAATATGTGTGCTTATGCAGAAAATATGTAGATTCACACATGTGAATTTGTGGGGAATATGTGAATAAAATATACGAAGAAATTGGAAGCCTTAACATCCGTTGTAGTGGGCCTCACACCGATCGTCAGAGAATTTGAAATTTAAAGGAATTGAAAGTCTTAACATCCATTGAACACCGATCTTTGGAGAATTTGAAATTTGAAAGAATTGAAAGCCTTAACATCCATTGAAGGGGGCCTCACACAGATCTTCGGATATGGGGAGTCAAATTTTGGGTATTGACCCCAAGAGTCATATAAAAACAGTGTAGAGAGTTTGTGATGTTGAATTTGCAGAAATGTGTCACGTGAAAAGGTTGATTTTGTTGAAGAAGATTTGCATAGTTTTGTGCAAAATGTGAAATTCCGCGGGGATGTGGAGAGAGTTAATGCAGATAAAGATGGTTGTGTTGCGTGCACAAAGAGTAAGAAACTCTAAAAATGAGAGAATCCACTCAACAGATTCATTTCCTTTTCTTGTTGTTTTTATCACATTTAATTTTTCAAAATATGTTTTTAAAGTTTTAATTTTA
>NEWO01000875.1:167025-186623 GCA_003013225.1 Phalaenopsis aphrodite
TATTATTATTATTATTATTATTATTATTATTATATCTCCGCCTCCTTTTTGCTGAACACGTCATTGTAGCGAACTGAACTTCTCCCCTAGGTAAAATCGACGTTCCAGACACATTGGTGAGGCCCGTTTCCTCGTTCGGGATCGTTCAGACCACTTTTTAGCTATTTGGGTCAAAACGATAATTTGCGCATTTTTACCCCGCACGCAAAATCGTGGTCCAACGAGCGTCCATCCAAAATAGAATCGACATTTCAGACTCACTCGCGTGGTCTGTTTCATCGTTCGAGGTCGTTCAAACCACCTTTTCAGCAAAACGATCCAAAATGATAATTTGCATATTTTTAGCCCGTATTCGAAGCGTTAACGACATGTACGCCCTCCTTAAGTCATATCGACGTCTCGGACACACGTGGCATCAACAAAAAAATTATGCCAACAAACTTGTCAAACAAAAGATTCATATAAAGTATAAAAATAGAATTTAAGCACCTTATCAATACCAATTTTACCAATACCTTTTTTGAAATAAGAATAAGCTTAGGATTTCTAAGTCTTTTCATTTAAAAAGATTCAAGTGAAACCAATTTTTTATTAGCCTTTTCCTCAAGCTTCTTCTCACATATTTTCTTTTGACTTTTCTTTTTTTTCTTTATGGATTGTTTTTCAATCCTTTCTTTTATTTTTATTTCAGGGTCGTTTTAATCCGTACTCTTTTTTTTCTCTTTTTTTTATGTGAAGATTATTATATATGGATAAACTTTTAATAATTTTGAATTTCACTACCTCTTTGAAAAGTCTAAAGCTCAAAAAATTTCCCTCACTTTTTAAAAGTAATATCAAATTAAATACGGGCTATTGAGGACAAATAAGTTTTTTTTTTAAGAAAAAAAATTCTTCCCCGAAACTTAAATTTTAAAGTATGTTGCAATTAATTCCATAAAATGTAGCATGAAGAAAAAGTAAAAGTTGAATCTAATAACTACTACAATATTCTATCAAATTCATATAAATGCATAATCAGGATAGAATGACTGCAAAAGAAAGTAAATCTAGCCTAAAACATGCTTGCAATAATATTAAATTAAAAGGAAGTATACTCACTTTAAATTTTTATTTTTCTTCCTACCCCCAAACTTGATTTTTAACATGTATAGAATTTAGTGCAAGAAATATAAGTAAAAAAGAAAAACATTTTAGAAATTCTATCTACCACAAATTTCTATCAAAAACATGTATAATTATTTATCAGGATAGAAAACATGTAGTAGAAGGTAAATCTAAACTAAACATGCCAGAATGAAATTAACTAAACAAAAGTCTAACTAGCATAACATGTATCATCTTTGGAATATAAAAATGTTCCTCAAGTCTTATAAAATTGTAACACAAACACAAATAAACAAACAAGATAAATGAGGTCAATTCTTCCTCCATCTCATCGCATCTCACTAACTTACTTCCAATTTCTAACGGAATCACTGCATAGATAAATAAGGTACATTTTAAGTGATTTTATAGAGTATAATCTCAAAGATAAGATTATCCTTGATATATTGACTCCTTTTAATTAAGCACCACTCACAATTATAAGGATAATGTAAGATCATCCACATATTATTCATCAAATAGGTTCATGACTCCTACCAAATGAAAACAAAGTCAGAAAAAAGAAAGTAATAAAATTGAGTTGGAATTGTCACTGTTTAAATTCAAGATGTCTCTTGTAAAATGCAAGTCTGAGTGAGACTCTAGTCATATTAGACTCGTTAATCCAACTACTACAAGAGATTAACCAAGTCTAACCATAATAAGAAGTTAAGGAATCATCTCCCTCATGACATAAATAAACATCAAATCAAAGCACTAACAATCTAAACATCCACCAATCATCAATCAAAATGATCAATTCACACTAAAGCAAACACAATACAACACTAACAATCATGACTCTTAAACATACTAAATCAGCCCTAAACAGATAACTATGGTTTGCCTCCCATAAAGCGCTTGGTTTAACTTCACTAGCCCGACAAATAATTCCACCTGGATCAAAATTCCAATAAAGTAATCCTTGATCAATCACTCAATCTTTTCCAGATCCAGAGATTCCTACAAAGTCCTTGAGTTTAAAATTTTCTTTCAGCTCTTCCCTTTCAGATTGACTCATAGCATTATTCCTCATATTTCCTTCTAGATCTAATTATTCTTCTATTAATTTTCTCAATTTTCATATTAATATCATTATTAAAATTTATAAGAAATGGATCTTTATAAGATAATTCATGATCTCTCAAATTTTGGATCATATTTTCTTTAGATAATTCAGACTCTGGATCAAATTCTACTAGATTACTCTTCTGTTTCAAGTTATCTTCTAATTCTTCCCCTTAGTACCGAGTAAATGGTGGAGGTAGTCTTTTTATATTTATCTTAGTTGAGGAAATATGTTTTTCTAATTCCTTAGGAAATTCTTCCATTGGTCTTTCAATCTCCTTACCATCATCTCTCAACTCGAAGTTCTTGAAACATATTTTCAAATTCTCTTCTAAATATTTGTTCGATAACTTTATATTGCTCATCATTCATTTGCTTAAGGTTTATCTCAGGGTCACTAGGTAAAATCTCTGGGGGTAGCTGTTAATTGCATTAATAATCTGCCCCAACATCAGAATCTCATTCATTTTGTTTGTATACCATGTCATTCAATGATTTTGAATAACTCTTTCATATGAAAACCTTTACTGATTTCATCATTCAATTCAAGTTCATCTTGTGGTTGAGTCGAATATAAAGATATAAAGACTGGCGGTGTAGATGAATTCTCTAAATAGGTAGGCTTTAAAATTGTATGAGGTATATTCATTTTAAGTTAATGAGATTTTTCAACAGATGGAATTAAAAGTTCACTATTTTTGGTAATGTTCATCACTTCGCACCTCTCCTGAACATATATACAATCTTCTTTAAACAACATTTTAGACTCATCATGAAAGCCCATTTCAATCTCATCTGTTAACTTACTCTCAAAATTTTTTGGAAATGGTCTTTACTTGGATAATCAATTTCATCCATCCAAATACAATCATCTTTTCTCTCAGCTGGATATTTCATAGTCTTTAACACATCAAAAGTGACTTCTTGTTTATTAATATTCATAATCAACTCTCATTTTTTCACATCTATCATAGCTTGTCCAGTAACAAGAAAAGGTCTCCCCAAAATAATGAGATTTTTTTTATCTTCCTCCATATCTAATACAATAAAGTCCATAGGAAAGATAAATTTATTCACTTTAACGAGCACGTCTTCTATAACCTCTTTCGGATAAATGATAGATCGATCGGGTAACTAAAGGGTTACAGTAGTGAAAGAAATATCTGCTAAACCTAACTTTCTAAATATAGATAGAGACATCACATTAACGCTTGCTCCTAAATCACATAAAGCTTTTCCACATAATCTTTCCCCAATTGCATAAGGAATTGTAAAGCTATAAGGATCTTTAAGTTTCTAAGGAAGCTTTTTCTAAAGTATAGCTCTGCAATCTTCACTTAGTGTAACTGTCTTGTAATCCCAAAATTTTATTTTCTTATTTAATATCTTCTTCATAAACTTTGTATAACTTGACATCTGTTTCAAATCTTCAGCGAATTTAAAAACCACAAATTTTTTTTAAACTGAAATTTCGTGTGGGTCCACCCTGCCACATGTCAACATCTCATTGGACTTTGAATAGTTCTCTACATTAGAACACTGAACCAAATACATGCTCAATAACAACTTATGTTTTTCATGTTTTCACACGCACACACAAAAAGCATATGCAAGATCTTGAAACTCTCGACTAGGAAAAAATAACTTGAATAAGAAAGACGAAGGAGAAAGCCAATAAAAAGTTAGGCTATATATAAGTAAATACTATATTTTAGAATTTAATTTAAAAAAAATAACTATATTTTGGATGATAGGCATATAAATATTAATACTATAAAAATATAATTGCAAATGAGTATCATTTTTTTTCAACAGATCCTTAACGACTAACTTTCTTTATGCCCAATCTCACCACTAACAGCACAAGAAATTTTTTTTTAAACATGAATGAGAAAGCAAATTATACACTTAATTAAAACATAAAATGTTCAAGCCCAAAATGCAGATTACAAATCACATTGTTCAAAAATCATTATAAAAATAATAATTTTCCCCTTACATACAACATTCAAATTCCCATCTAGAAGATTAAGTTGCCGAAAATACATAACCCCTCTGCACACAATGCTAATTGAATAAAAATAAACAAACAAGAAAGTAGAAACTCTAACACTAGGAACACCATTAAGGAAATTAAATTTATAAGCCTGATGGCCCCACATCTGCATTGCTAACTATCATGCTGCGTCACTTGGTTGACACTTTTTTATTTAGTCCTCATTGTTTAAACTTCTGCTCTTCTTCCTCTTTAAATTTTTGCGCTCGTGTTTCCCTTCAGATTTTTTGCTGTTCCCCATAGATGATTCTTTTCTCTTCAAGTAAGTTTGCCTATCCATGTCTTCATTATCACTTGCGCTAAGTTCGAAAGCTTCAACAAACATTTGGTTTTTGTTCCCCAATTTTTTTCTTGATTCTATCAATTTGGTTCTTCTCTCTTGGTGATTCTTCCTTTGTTCTAAAACAACCTGCTGCGGACTGCTCATCATCCGCAAAACATGTGTTTGATCAGTAGCATCACCTGAAGGAGCTGTAAGAAAATGCAAAATAGATGTTTTCAAGGGACTATGTTCTAAACATAATCACTAGTCAACACATAATGAACAAGAAAAATGAGAAATTTCAATATTTGTATTAAAAAAAAAATCAAGTCTGTTATAATCAAGCATGAAAAGTCACCAGGTTTAATGACAAAAAATCCAACGCTAAAAACATGCAAAAAGAACACAACGATGCCACAATACCAAATACATGTACAACATTGTTGTGTGTTTGTGAGAGGAGAAATTATTTCACACGGAGCACTTACGCAGCTCTACGTCCGGATTTCCAGTAATATGCCGCCACGTGGAGGTTATTGAAGTAAAACCGCGGAGATTATTGAGGGGTTATTGGGGTGTTATTATGAGGTTATTGCGGGGGTTATGCAGGTGACAAATTATTGAGAGGTTATTGGGGTGTGATTACGAGGTTATTGCGGAGTGTAACCGAGGAGGTTATTCGAAGGTTTTTGAGAGTGTAATAGCGGAGGTTATTGAGAGGTTATTGTGGCGTTATTAGAATTGATGCTCCAATAACCCCTAATTACCCTCCAATAACCTCTGCGGTTCCACTTCAATAATCTTCGTAGGAGGTGGGCCCAATATAGCACACATGGCGACATATTACTGAAGTCCGCACGTTGTGCTACGTACGTGCTCCGTATGTAATAATTTCTCCTATGAGAGAGGGAGAGAGAGGACCTTCGCTAGAGAAATGCGAATCAATCACCACATTTGTCAGATGTTGCTTGAGAAACACCTGCCAAAAAAAGTGCAATATTTTAATAAAATGAAGGAAAGGAAGAAGACAAAGAATCACTCAAACCAGGCGTACATATTGTGTATATATGAAAGTATTTGGCAGAGTAAAAGTAATATTCTGCATTTTCATCTTTGAAGGGAGCACTAAATTGCAAGAACAAGATATGCATATATTACAACATACCGCAGATAAAAGTTGTCGAGTTCTGGAATCCCAAATGCGCAAATAGCTGTCCAGTCCTACAAAAGACAATTGAAGTTCAAGGAGGTGAAGACAAGTAAATAAATTTTATAAGCATGTAAGCTACAAGCTTTAAGTGGCACTAATATCGGGTAAATGTACAAATGATAAAAAAAGACAGAAGAAACTCACCGCAAGAAGCTAAAAGTGGTAGCTCTGGATGCCTAGCTATGGATCTGATACTACCAGCACATTTACCTACAAAACAACCTAGCAGTTTTCCTGCAAGAAACTTTTGAGACGATGTTTCAACTTTGTTCCGAAAGATTAACACTATATTCAATGCAGCCTAAATGAAAATTAAACTGGAATGTCGTATAATATATAGATAATGAAATAATGATAAAATTCTTTTATTTTCAATTTCACTTGTTGTGTATTTTAAGGAATTTATAGTTTCGGTCAAGCATCAACTGTTGTGGATTAGAATGTCGGTTTTAGCTTTAACAGACAAAGTAAAAGAAAAAGCTTATATGTGGAGAAGTCAATTACAGGTATAATTATAATTGAGATTATAAATATGCAAAATTAAGGATAAAGTAAGAATTTCCCAAGAACTTTGAGATAATTATGATTTTAAGTTGTGTATTCTAGATAGTGAGCTCAAAACGAGCCTAGAGAATCTCATCGAAAGTCTGTCCCATCAATTCATGTAAGATAATCAAATGCTAAATTTAAAAGCATTATGTTTATCAAATCATTACTTGCCCCTATTGATTTTATATTCATTTATTAACTATTGACGCATGAAATGGGCATTTAAAATTTTCATACTATTGGATATTTGTATATTTTATAAGAAAACAAGCTTAAATATAAACTATTAATATTACTGATATTATTATATTTTTGTGCAAGTTAAATAAGCGATTTGTTTGTAATTTGCAATTACATTAAGATAAATAGTAATTACAAATAAAATTTATTATAACAGAAAAAATAATCAAAAAAAAAAAATCATAAGTGCCGTGTTATATAGATTATTTTATGATGATCTGTGCAAGAAAAAATGACAGGAAAATGATTAAATTTATGACTTTATATTAAGGTATGAGCGGACCAATTAGTATCAGGGGGGTTGTTGAAAACTACGATGTTAGGACGATCAACCTTTATTAGTAGTTATATGGTCGACGGACTGGGGGATGACCCAATGAAATGATATGAGTGAAAGCATATGCAAATACAATGTGGCATTCCTAAAACGATAAAACAAATAAAAAAAAAGTGAAAGTATAAATAAAGGCATACATATGTTTGCATAAGAAATGAATAAAGCCATTATTAATTACATTTTAATAGTTACTAATTACTGCTAACATCGTACTTATTTCATATTCCGTATATTTCATAAATTAAAACATGTTTGTTTCTTTACTGTCGTCGTTCATACTAACAATTGACTAACAAGTACATTATTTCTTTCTTGTAGATTGAAATTTTACGTTAGCACTTATTATTTCACCAAGTTCGTAGCTTATTCTAGATTATGTTGTTGCTTTCAGAGAGGGATGAGAAATAATATGAGAATTAACCAATTGATTTGACTTTGTATAGCTTTTGAATTGTAAAGTTTTTTTTTTTAATGGTTGTGAAGGTATTTTAGATATGTCCATTTTATATTTTGGTGTGTAGTAGCTTTGTATGATTTGTGAATTCATTATTTTCCGTGTGTATTTGATATGAATTAATATTGGATTTATTGTATTATAAAGTATTTGTTTATGACGACTTAGTGAGACCAATCCTTCAACTGCTTCATCCATAATTTATGGGCTTTAGGATGAGTATTGATATGAATTGACTTTTACTAATTCATCTACCTCACAACACCATTGTTTGACTAAGGGAGATTCAGCTAGGGTGCGACATTTTTATTGCACATGGCAATAGCCTGCAAATTAGCAAGGCTTTCTAGTAATATGTTCCATCCACTATAAATTTGTCCCAAGAAATGTCAGCCTCAAATCATTCCTCTTATTATTTCATTCCATCAATCAAGCATAGATGGCTATTTTAGATCAATTTAAAGCTATATTTTTATATTTAACAACTTTATACTACAAACCCCTGAAAAACTACATCCTCTTGGCATTCACTCATTTCCTCTCGGCTTCAAGTTCATCCTCACAATTCTACTCAGTATTACTTTAGAGTCAATATATTCCTTTCAGGCATCCATCCCATGCAAGAATTCCTATCAGATACATGATAAAACACCTTTCAGGCTGCATGAACATCACCATGCAGAAAGCCGCGCACAATCGATTCCCAAGAGTTAAACATGGATGCACTATAATGATCATTCGTATACCCACTATCATCCTTCCATAGAAGCAAACATTGAGATTTTTTATAATCGATTCTAGCTAACTCATCATAAAGATCCCACTACTATAAATACCCCAAGTTCAGACATGGAAAGGTCCTTTTGAACACTTATCAACGCTTTTGAATCTCTACACGCTTATTGGCCTTTTAGGGTACTCTTTGTAACATTGGATCCAAAACCATGCTTCTACTTGTGATTTCAAGCCAATCAAAGGAAGTACAATTTGGTTCTAAACGTAATACTCTATTCAACAATGTTCAATCAGCTATTTTCTCTATCTTATCTCACTCTTCTTATCTTCACCTCTACCTCTTATACATGTTGTATTGTAGAAATTCAGATAAAGCTCTTATTTCTCCAGATAAAATTTTGCCTAAATTCGGCACAAGGGAGATAGTTCATATTATAGAATAACTATAAATCTCATATGTTTATTGCATATGTGATTGGTTGCTCTTAAATTCTCGTCGGCAAGTTAATCTTTAGCCAATTCCTTACTCTTCATATATGGTTGATCATTATGTCGAACGCTAACAAGATGGCCCACTCACCCAATTCCCAAAGAAGTTTGAAGATCGACAAAACTACATGCTATCCTTAAGGTTGTTTTAAATGAAATGAATGATTAAAAACTAAAAAAAAACCAAGTTGTGAAACCTAATCAGACAGGAGGATTTTTTTTAATAGAAAGAGAAGTAAAATAGTGCGGTTCACTTTTCTTCTAAAACTTAATAGGCGAAATGAATAATTAAAAAACATACATTTAGATGTATTTTGGCTTTTATGATCTATATAAATAATTTATTCTCAATCAATATATTAGATGCCATGAGTTTGCATGTTGCTTAAATTTATTTTTTAATATTAATGAAATTTGTGTCACATCGATAGCTCAATAGTAGAAATAGAATTTCTATACATCTTTCAAGTCAAAAAATACAAGTTGACTTCAGAAGATAAGTGAAACATAGCAAAAGATAACATTCACAAAAGTTCAAGAAAAATTAAAAGATACAGAGACGGTTGACATTCATGCAAAAAAGAAAAAAAAAATTGATTCTGAGGTGAACAGAGTATCTCGCTGAGATGACATCAAACAGCAAAAAAGTTAATCAATTTTTATATATTTGTCAATGATTCCGAACTACTATTTGAGCAACAGAAATCATGCCAGTGAAAACCCCATGCAAGTGTACAAATAAGTATAATATAAAAATATACAAGAAAAACAGTAATGAGTGCTTTGATTAAGTTAATCACCTGTCCGCATATCAAAGGAAGCAAGATCCCCAGTACCAGTCCCCACATAAACTGTATAGCCATTCAGATCTTCCCTGACCACCTTAATGGGAGACTCTCGAAAATCAATGGATATTACTGGCCTCCTTTGTGCAGAAATATCATAAAGACGGATCTGCCAAAACAAAGGACAAAAATATAGAATCAGTTCTACATGAAGACCTAAATTTTCTATTAAATTTATAAAAAAAAAAAAGCTAATCCCATGAATCAGTGAGATATTTTTTAAGTTTGAAACTACCAGAGAAGTGACAAAAAAAAAGAAAATTATTCAGTGAAAACAAAAGTCAATCCACAAGTAAAAGAAGATTGACCTTTATTAGCATATCCCGCAACATACAAAAGGAATGTAGAAGCTTATAATGACAAATTAAATGTCCCTATCGACAAATGTTAACCAATACACATATAAGTTACAGGCGCATATCGTCAACAAAGATGGTCACAATTTCGGAGATTAAGCTTAAGTTCAATGCTAAACATAATTCAATGCGGACATTCTATATTTAGCATAGAATTGTGGGTGCTACATTAGAAGCCCATGCATAAAGCAAAAGCATGTACAAGTAATATAAGGAGTCAAATTTGGAATAAAAACTTGGCTCTTCAAACAAATATGTAGGAGTTCTAAAATGCATATTTTCATCTATCATAGGTTCAAAATAATATGGCAGTCAATACCTGATAATTGTTTGTCCCAGCAACAATTTTTCGATGATCTTCCTTGCTAAGGTAGGCAGCAGCAGTGAAACACGTTGGAGAAAATATTCCAAGACTGTTGACAGGAGGCTTCAAAGAAAGCAATAAATAAAATTTGTTTCATTTCTTCAAATAGCATTTCCAAATATGATAATTTGTTGTATCAAATTAAAAGAATATGATAACCCACAAGTTTGGAAGTCCAAATCCTGGTAAAGCTCTCGAGATCCCACATATTAAGTTCAACGCCCTTTCTGAATCACAACAAGATAAATGATATATTAAGTTTATGATAATTGATAAAATGTTTGTATCCCATCAGATTCAGTACAATGAATTACATGGCAATAGTAGTTTAAAGTTGGTAACTATTTTCAAGAGAATTATACTTAACGTACCCTCCAAATAAAGCATACTTCTCCTTCGAATCTACTGATGAGCATATAACTTTACCAGCGGGGCTTAAACCCCAGTTCGCTGAAGCACCTAGAGATGCCTCGTTCAATGGAATTGACCTCAAGCATATCTTTCCTCTTTCTGTACATATAAGTAGTATACCTAACCTGACTCACAAACCCATAACCAGGAAACTTGCAAAACATCAAATGAGCAGAGACACAAAGCTTTTTATCTCTTTATGTAAATTACTAAGTTCAACATGGTAAATAAAACAGAAAAACAAAAGAAAAATTCTCATATATGTTATAACGCAGAAAGGTAAAAAACTATAAATTACATATCTTTCACCAAAAAAAAAAAAAAAACTCATCTTAGTATATCTTGGTTAAGTCAGCGTAATTATGTCTTATGTTGAAGAAAGCACAATTTTGATAATAAGCAATCAACCCAAAATCAGCAATGGAACCAAAAGATCAACAAATGGTGGCAAAACATAGGATATTAAGGTCAAGTATCGTGAGGCTATTATAGCTATTCTTTGCTATAGTGGGGATTTTTTTAAAGATAACTATAAGAAAGTTTTCATAGAATAACAGCTTACTGAGCATCTTTAAGTAAAAGAAAGCATACACAAAAGGCCAACAAGAGGTACATGCATGAATAATTACAAAATAGAGCAAATTCAATGTTAGCATTTCTGCATTCCAAAAAGATTATAAAAATGGACTGACTAGAAAAAACATGAAACTATAAGTTCAGTTACATGCGTTACAACCATGTAGCCTTCCCACTAAGAAATATATCCTACAACTATCACATTATAGGCATCTTAAAAGTCTTAATTTGCAAATTTCAATTGGCTAAATCTGTAAAAAAGAATGATATAAAATATAAAAGAAAAGCACTTACCCTGAGGATAACTCAATCTTCTTTGTTTTAAACAAGTGCAACCCCACAACTGGATCTTCTTCAACAGAATGATTTGCCAATCCAAGTTCACCAACCATAATGGTAGCCAAAGCATCTCCATTCAAGGGATTAAGAAGTTCAAGCTACAATTAGTAAAATCCAATAAATGAGATTAATAAAAGAATATAACCACCCACATTTTTATGTTATGAGCTTTAGCAGCAAATTAAACATAGCCCATGGAAAACTTACCACACCATTTTTTCTTGCAACTGCTAGAAGCTGCAAAAAAAACTCACAAAAACTTAGTAACCAACATATGATTGCTAATCTTTATTTTTAAAATGTAAATAGCTGTTGATCGTGACTGAATCAAATGCAAAAACATGCGACAAAGGATGTTTAGAGCAAAAAATTGTTGTAGGATATAAGTTGCAATTAAATAGTAGTTCTTTGTAAAATCTGAAAACAACTAAGCAAACAGAAGTCTTTAAAAAACAAATAACCTTTCATTGATATTGATTTAAAAAGCAAGGCCGGAATACAATTTGGAAGTACTCGGTTCTTTAGAAAAATGGAAATGATATCCATGAGATGTAACAATACCACAAATTTCTTCTAAGAAATTTTTTTTTTAATGATCAGAATTAGTCATGAGCAAATTGTACCTAGGCATATGGCAATGAAGAAACCCAGAAAAGTACAGTGAAACGCCCAAAAACAACAGAATATATAGGTAAATGCTTATGCGTGCATCTTATCCAGGTTGAGCATAGAACAGTTTGCACGTCAAGAAAAATGAACATAGAAGAGTTAGAACTGAGCAAGGAAACAAGAAGAGACGTATCTAGTACAAAGAATATTAAAGTAGAAATGCAAAAAATGTTTAGACAATTGCAAGATTCTCTCGATCTTCTACTAGCAACCTTGAAGTGCATTATTTGAACAATATTCATAAAGAATAAGATGAAGATGCTAAAATAAAATCCCTCGTTAAAATAAAGGGTGAAGACAATAAAAAAAAAATGTAATTAGTTGACAACACTTTCAATGTCTATGACAAGGTTTCTTGTCAATAAATATAAATTTATGTTATATCTTCATATAAAAAGGTTGAAACAAACATCAATCATTTTTTTGGTGGGATAATGCTCAATGCATGAACTTAATATCAATGCCCTTGCTTTTGCAAACAACTAGGGGTGTAACTGAGCCAAGCTGATTGGTTAGCCGACTTGGCTAAGCTTGATAAGCGACTCAAGAGCTAAGCTCAATGAGCTAACAAAACAAGCTCAAACCAACCCCAACTCGACTCATTAACTCGAGAGCCTGCATGTTTAAAATTTATTAAAAGAAAATATACTAAAAATAAAAATAAAAATTCAAAACTTAATTTTTAAATTATTAAAGATACTTTAAAAATGAAATTTATAGTTTATATAAAGTGATTTCTTATTATTTATCTCCTAATTGCTCTTTTTTTTTAATAACACTAGAGCGAATTAATATTGTTTTAGCTCTTTCATAATAAAGAAGCCAACTCACAGGCCAGCTCAAACTCATATTATTAAGCTCGAGCTCGAACTTGATTAATTAATCAAGTCCAAGACGAGAGTGGTACAAGCTCGACTCGACTCATTTATACGCCTATCAACAACTGTTAAAACAATAAATACAATTGTATGCTAACTTTTGTCAAACTTTAGCCTCATTATGAGGTACATTAGCAAAAGAAAATTGGTGGCACATCTCTTTTCTGAAATGTAGCATATGAAAAGTGCATGTCAAAATAGAAGGGCTCAAAATATACTGAAAGAACTTACTAAAAATCTTAATTGAACTGCAGGTCCAAAGCATTACATGGACTTCCTATACAACTTGCTAAAGTTTCCAAATTGCAGATTAGTAGCATTGGTGAAAAAAAAAATATGGAAAATGGATTTTAAGACAAATTCATACAAAAAATATACGATATATATACGCACTGATGAACTAACCGGATTAGTCTGGCGATCATCAAAGGAAGTTGCAAGCACGGATCGCGAAGCATCAGGAGATCCCCACGTCTCAATCAACTTTGGAGTCCCAACCTTTCCATGAGATTCCACAACTAAAGCATTAAACGATTAAAAAAAAGAGAGAAAACAACTCAGGCAAAAAATTTCATAACAGATGATAGACGTAAAAATTTTATGGGTCATTACCTTTAACAAGTCCCAGAACATCCGTGGCTAATGCCCTTACGGGAGGACAACCAGGAACCTCCAATTTAGTCGTTCTCGGCATATTTTTATATTGTTGTGGATTTCTAAAACAACAAGCAAAAACCATACAAGAGAAACCAATAAGCGCAATAAAATAACACGGAATAAATGCCCAAAAACACACTTTTTAGGGGCAGTCTGGCAAGGGATTTACACCAGGATTTAACTTGGATTTAGGCTAAATCTTGCCAGACGATCAGTTCGGAAAAAATAAATCCGCCGCTTTGATATTCCGGGTTTTACGGATTTCGGCCGTAAATGCCGGATTTACAAATCCTGTGAATCGGCGGATTTTGTAAATCCGGATAGAACAATGATGAAGAATGGCGCGAACAGGCTTACCTTTCTCAGTGGTTTCTGGCAGGAGTGGAGCGGTAGAAATAGGATGAGAAAGATGGGAGATGGGAGTTTCGGGGGCTTCACGGAGGCGATGGTTTTGGGCCAAATCGGGAGAGGTGCTGGAACATGTACCTAGGGTTTCGCTCAGAGGATAGGGAGAGGGAGGGAAAATATTTGTAAGGGTTATGCAGGAGCTACACGGGCTATAATTGGGTTATACCCCCTATAACTTCCGTGTAACTTTCTTATAACCTCAGTATAACTTCATTGTAATTTCCGTGTAATTTATTTGTATTCATAAAATTACAGAAGCGCGAAACTCATTTCTAGGTTACAGATAGTTTACAAGAGGTTACAAGGGGGTTACAGCGGGGTATAACCTCAATATAACCCCATGTACCCCCTGAATAACTCATGGACGTACGCAGTGCTGCGTAAGTCTTATGTACACACATATTTTCCGATCAGGAGACGGGGTAGGCGAGGGCTTCCGAGGAGAGAGGGAACCGCTTTGGGAAAAATTATTGAGTGGCACGTAGAGCTACATGACAGCCTTCGCTTGAGCACTCTTGGTTTGGGGTGTAAAAAATTGATCCAATAAGATTTGAATTGGACTCCAAGAATTAAATCTAATTATTATTGAGGTCCAATTTGGATTAAACCCAAAAATTTAATCATGACCCTTATAAGCACGAAAATGTGGGTCGGGTCCAGGATAGTGTCTAGTTTGAGTCTTAGTTTTGACTCGTTTATTATTCCGGTCGAGTTCGGGTTGACTCTATTTGGGTCGGGTCATGTTCAGGTCAGACCCGAACTCGAACCGCTAGCCCGAATTGACACCCTTAAAACAAGTGAATAGGTTAGATTTTAATTAATTTATTAATTTAAATTTATTTTAGGAATATAACTTATTAATAGTTAATTTATATATTATCTAACTAATTTCAATTAGATCAATTTTAAAAGTTAATTGATGAATAATAATATATATTTAAATTTTAAATTAGTTAATTAAGTTCAATAGAAAATAAAAAATTTCACACATTATATATGACAATTACTAAAGCAATCAGAGTTCAACACAAAACAGAACAGCAAGAAAGGGAAAAGCGCGCACATACACACCTCCTATTAGTCGAGCTTAAACAGACTTTGGGGAGCGAGCCATGGCCTTCGGCAAATTTAACTCCAAAAGAGAGATAATTTTTCTGGTTCACAAAAGCAATAACATTTTCGGTTAATCTGCGGATAAACAATGCACTGCAAAGGCAGAGATGGTTCTTTGACACCAAGCAAGAGGACAAAGAAAGAAACAGATGGGTTCAAGTTTGTCGGCTTCTACATGCGACAACGAGGAAGAGTGTGTTTAGAAGAGGTTGGAACTGGGATGACGTGAAAACCAACTGAGAGGCTCATCATCATTGCTTAGCTTACGTTTTGTGATGCTGGTGATGTAGTGGTAGACAGAGTCAGAATTTTTTGGACACCACGACGAGGTTGGAAAGGGAACAATAACTTTCCTAGGATCGTGTAGGGCATGAGATGTGAGGAGAAATGCCAGAGTGCGAATGCGTTGAAGGCAGGGTCACGAGGGTCACGGGTGTAATATTTCGATCGAAAACGCGGACCGCAGGGGTCATCCCACGATCTGCGTCTTTTACAAAATTCAAAACACCGATTTGGATAATCCGAGAATAAGCGCAAACCAAACATGATGGCAGCGTTTTCAAAATGTCGCCCGCACTTATAAGCTGCCCAAACGAACCCTTAGAGAGAACTTTTAAGGATTTGCTTGAGAAGGATTGTGAGATAACTTATGTCTTTTATTTTCTTTATTTTGTAAACTTATTTTTATATATTAAATTCGTGTTTTATTGTATATTTCTCATGAATTATGAGTACTCTTTTTTATCCTTCTTCCTACTTTGAGATATAGTTTTGTGAAGAATTGATTTTGTTTTATAGGGTTTTAAATGTCAATAATTTGTGATGATTTGAACTTCGATCTTCATTTACATTTTGATTTGGTCAATTGAAATGTTAAAATATGTTGAGAAACATATATTCCGAAAGGGTTATGATTTCTACAACATAATGAGAACCACATTTGATTTCATGGGAGAGTATTTCATCCATGGAGTTGGGTGCAAATAACTAGGGAAATATACTTTGTTGGATGCAGAATTGGTGATTTTAAGGCGACATATTAAAATCACCAATTTGGTCCAGTTGATTGGAAATTGATACGAGATTGTTAGCCCTCGGGTGAGGGAGTAGTGTGAGATATGAAGTGGCAGTCAGCATCCTCACAGCCTAACCACAGAATTAGGGATTAAACTCTGGATTAGTCAATATTCTTTATGCACTCGGAAGAGGGTAAAGAATATGATTGCTCATATTTGACACAAAACAATTTATATATATTTTTTCAAATGATTTTAATTTCTTCACAATCCATATACTCATTGTAAAGGGAAAAAATGTTTTCTTAAATTTGAACTTTCTGTCACAAAAGCTTAGTTTAATTTTCGTAAGTTTACTTTTGAAAGTTTAACATTTAGTTTAGTTAATTGTCTTTCAACTGCATTTTAAATAGCATTCACCTGTTACTTATTATTCGAACTTCACACTTTACTTTTTGTGAAGTTTTAAAAATTATACTTTACATTATAATCTTAAGAACTTATCTATAAGCATTTTCTACTTCCCTGTGTGATTAATATCTAGGACTCCATTAGAGCCCTTTATTACTCGAGCGATGCATATACTTGTGTTATTTTTTAATGGGATTTGACAGATTAAAGATTTTTAAAAGATAAAACAATTTTAACTGAAGTTATTTTGCTAAGATTAATTTGCATATTTGTTATTGAATCTGTCGTGTGTATTTTGTAATATTAAAAAAAATATTTGCAAAATTAACACACTAAATCCACCCGCACCAAGTTATTGGCACCGTTGTCGGGGATCGAACGGAAAGTAGTAGTAAGTTATTTTATAATTTATAGTATTTTTATTTTTCAAAAAAACTAAAAAAAAGTGATTGTAGTTTAGTTTGAATATTTTCTTATTTTAGAGTGTTGCTTATTTTAAATTACTTGTTGTGTTTTTTTATGCTTAAGTATAAAATCTAAAAATTTAGTACCTTACGATTCTGAGTTAAGAAGAACAATTAGAAAAATTCAAAAACAACAAAAATAGATAGAGTATATTAGCAAAATGACCTGCAATTTGAGTAATGTTGGAAATGAAAACGAACATCATCAGAGACTTTTAAGAGATTATGTTAATCCTACAATAGATGAAATTCATTTAAGTATACAAAACCCTGTTGTAGCTGCTAATTCATTTAAGATTAAACCTGTTATTATCCAAATGATTCAAAACAATCAGTTTGGTGGAACGCCAACTGAAGATCCTAATTTACACTTTGCTAGTTTTCTAGAATTGTGTGCTACATTTAAATATGATGAAGTGTCGAATGATGTCGTCAGACTTAGACTTTTTCCTTTTTCACTGAGGGATAAAACTAAGATGTGGTTACACTCGTTAGCACATGGATCTATCAAAACTTAGGAAGATTTCTCACAAAAAAAAATTATCTAAATGATAGAATCTCAATCTTCTTATGAGACCTTAAATGCAATAAATAATCATTCAAATAATTCTTATGTCAATTATTATGATCCCGGTTGGAAGAATCATCCAAAATTTAATTGGAGTAATAATAATTCTAATGCTACAAATCTGTAATGGGGAAACAACACTGCGAACCCATTAGGAAACTACAACAATCAAGGAAATCCAACGTATAAACCTTATTACCCTCTAGGTTTTAATAATTTGTAGAGTAAGGAGAAAAAGTTGTCAATGGAAGAGTTGATATTACAAATGGGCAGTCAATTACAAAGTGAAGGAGCTATAATTAGAAACATGGAAAATCAATTGGGATGTATTGCTACTGCACTTAGCAATAGACCTCCAGGAACGTTACCTAGTAATGTTTAAGTAAATCCTAAAGATCAGAACAAAGAGCAAGCTAAGGCAATTCAATCGAGAAGTGGAAAAAAAATTAGAAAACAAAGTTAAAAAAGAAGTAGAAGTTAAAGTTGAAAAAGATGAGGTGGAAAATGAAAAATCTGGTGAAGATTTTCATTTTGAGTCAAAATGTCCTATTAAACCAATGAAAATCATTGTAGAAAGACCACCACCTCCATTTCCTCAAATATTGGAGCATAAAATTAGAGATAACCAATTTTCAAAATTTTTAAAAAAATTGAGGAAATTAACGATAAACATTCTATTTATTGAAGCTTTGGAACAAATGCCAAGCTATGTGAAGTTCATGAAGGATATACTTAATAAGAAAAGAAAGTTTGTAGATAATGAGACTGTTGCGCTCAGTGAAGAGTGTAACGCTATAATTCAGAAAAAGTTTCTTAAAAAAACTTAAAGAACTTGAAAGTTTTACAATTCATTGTGTTATTGGCAAAAGAATTTTTAGAAAAGCTTTATGTAATTTAGGACTCAGTATTAATCTTATGTCGTTATCAATTTTCAAAAGGTTGGGCTTAGGAGATTCAGCTACAACTGTAACTCTTTAGTTAGTCGATCGTTCAATTACATATCCTAAAGGAGTTATAGAAGATGTTTTGGTAAAAACTGATTAATTTATCTTTTCTGTGAACTTTATTGTATTAGATATGGTGGAAAATAAATAAATTCCTATCATTTTAGGAAGACAATTCCTTGCCACTAGAATAACTTTGATAGTTGTGTAGAAAGGATAACTAACTATGAGAGTTAGTGATCAAAATGTTACATTTAATATTGCAAAATCAATGAGATACCCTGCAAAAGAGTAAGAGATTGAATGTTTCAGAATGTATATTAATGAATATCTAAGACATGAATATTTCTAAAAGACATTCTAAAGAGAATTTGAAAAGGAATATGAGTAATATCAAGATGAGGATAAAATTCAAGATGAATCTACGAAAGTGAGTAAAGAAGATTTGGATTATGTTCAGGAAAAATTTAAAATGTTAGATTTTACATAAAGTAATAATAAATTTGATTTCATCTGTTGAGAGACCTCCTAAACTAGAACTAACAACACTTCCTACACATTTGAAGTATGCATTTTTAGGAGATTTATCTACATTACATGTTATAGTATCATCAAAATTAACTGATACGCAAGAACAATAGTTGTTATAAACTTTGAAAAGATATAAGAAAGTTTTTTGATGGACATTAGCTGATATTAAAGGAATCAATCCTTCAATTTGTATGCATAGAATTTTATTGGAAGATCAACATGAACCAAGAGCTTATCCTCAAAGGAGATTAAATCCTATGGTGAAAGAAATTGTTAAGAAAGAAATTTTAAAATGATTAGATGCTGGAATAATATATCCTATTTCAGACAATGCTTGGGTAAGTCCAATTCACTATGTTCTAAAGAAAGAAGGGTGACTGTAGTGATAAATAAGAATAACGAATTAATACCGACAAGATAAGTCATTAGATGATGAATCTACATAAATTATAAAAAATTAAATTTTACCACAAGGAAGGATCATTTTCTTTTACTCTTTTTA
>NEWO01000875.1:217570-227845 GCA_003013225.1 Phalaenopsis aphrodite
ATTTTAATTTCTTCACAATCCATATACTCATTATGAAGGGGAAGGATGCCAGTTAGTTTAGTTAATTTAATTCTTTTAACTGCATTTAATTTGGAATACACTCAATTACTTTAGATTTAAATTTCATACTTACCTTTTGTATTTTGAATTTTGTTTTAAATTATACTCAAGAATTTTCCTACATGTGAGACTTTGAATGTAATTAACAATAAACCTAATATCCCTTGTTATAATTATTACAGCACAAATTGGAAAAACTACCCCAACTTTAGCTGGAATAATAATTCTTATGGAGCTAACCAATAATGGGGAAATAATTAAGTGGGAAACTAAAACAATAAGAATAGTACTAACTATAGGCCAACTTATCCTCACTAATTTAATAATAACCAACTATTTAAAGAGAAAAGTTTCCTATAGAAAAACTGGTGTTGTGTATAGGTAATGAATTACAAAGTCAAGGAGCAATAATTAGAAATGTGGATAATCAACTGGGATAAATTGCTAACGCACTTAATAATAGGACTCTGGGAAGTCTTTTTAGTAATACTAAAATTAAAGACCAAAACAAAGAATAAGTTAAAAGAATCTAATTAAGAAGTGGAAGAGAGTTGGAGACAAAAGTTCAATAAGAGATTGCAGCTAAGAAAGAGATAAAAGAAATTGAATAGTTTGATGAAGATATTCCGCAAGACCTAGAAAAACCTATTTCTCCAATGAAAATTAACTTAGAACAATCACCACCTCCATTTCCTCAGAGACTTTGACAATAAAAATTGGATAAAAAATTTTCAAAGTTTCTAGAAATATTTAAGAAGATAACTATTAATATTCCATTTGCTGAAGCTCTGGAACAGATGCTGAGCTATGTAAAGTTTATGAAGGATATTCTTAACAAGAAAAGAAAATTTATAGACAATGAGATTGTTGCCCTCAGTGAAGAGTGTAGCACAATAATTCAGAAGAAACTTTCTTAGAAATTAAAAGATTTTGGTAGCTTTACTATTCCATGTGCAAAAGAAAATAAATTTTATGGTAAAGCTCTATGTGATCTATGGGATAACATTAATCTTATGCCACTATCTATTTTTTGCAGGTTAGGCTTAGGAGAGATCTTTCCCACTTCTGTAACTCATTAGTTAGCTGATTGATCAATTAATTATCCGAAGGGGATTACAAAAGATGCGTTAGTAAAAGTGGACAAATTTGTCTTTCGTGTTGATTTCATTTTATTAAATATTGAGGAAGATAAACAAATCTCACTCATTTTAGGGAGACCTTTTCTTGCTACTGGAAGACCTATGATAGATTTTTAAAGAGATGAGTTAACCATGAGATTCAATGATCAAGAAGTGAAATTTAATATAGTAAAAGTAATGAAATATCCAATAAAGGGAAGAAAGGATGAACGTTTTAGAATGGAACTATAAATCATCTACGTAGCAGCCTTTTCAAGGAACATTATGAAGATAAATTTGAACAACATGAATTTAAGAATAAAGAAGATATCAATCTGAAAGATTAAATAATTGAAAAGATTGATGAGGAAGTGAATTATGTTCAGGAAAGTTTTGAGTTGTTGGACAAGTGTGAAAATAGTAATTTATTCAGTCTTGAACTAGAGCTAAAGGTTCTACTTATGCATTTAAAGAATGCTTTTTAGGGAACTCGTTTACATTAACTGTTAAAATATCCTCAAACTTGATTTAAGATCAAGAATAAAAATTAATGGAAACTTTAAAAAATTATAAGAAAGCTTTTGGATGGATGATAAATGATATTAAAGGAATCATGCATTTAATTTGTATGCTCCGAATTTTAATGAATGAGAATCATATGCCGAGGGCTAATCCTCAAAGGAGACTGAACCCTATAATGAAAGAAGTTATTAAGAAAAAAATTATAAAGTGGTTAGATGCTGGAATTATTTATCCTATTTTGGATAGTGCTTGAGTTAGTCTATCGACTATGTTCCTAAAAAAAGGGGGAGTGACTGTATCTATTAATTAAAAGAATGAATTATTCCCGACAAGTCACTAGGTGGTGAGTTTGCATTGATCAAAGAAAATTAAATCTTGCCTCAAGGAAATATCACTTTTCTTTTCTTTTTATGGCTCAATGTTAAACAAGCTAGTGGGGAAAAAATATTTCTGCTTTTTGGATAGATATACTAGTTATCACCAAATTTCTATAGCTGCCGAGGATCAAGAAAAAACCACATTCATGAGTCCTTACAAGACTTTTGCTTTTAGATGAATGCCCATTGGAATATGTAATGCTCCTTCAACTTTTCAAAGGTGTATGATTTTCATTTTATGTGACTTAATTGAGAGAAGAAGAGAAGTTTTTATGAATGATTATTCAGCGTTTGATACTTTATTTGAATCATGCTTAAATCATTTAGAAAAAATACTAAAACACTGCGAAGAGAAAAATTTAGTTCTCAATTGGGAGAAATGACAATTTATGGTTGTATGAGGACTTGTACTTGGACAAAATTTCGTAAAATGCTATGGAAGTAGATCCAATAAAATTTGAGTTATTGCTAAACTACATCCTCCTATTAGAGTGAACGAAGTTAGGAGTTTCTCAGGATATCCTGGTTTTTACAGGAGATACATTAATGATTTTTCAAAAATTACTAAGCCTCTATGCCAACTTTTAGAAAAAGATGCCTTATTTGATTTTAATTAGGAGTGTCTAAATGCCTTTGAGCTATTAAAAGAAAAATTAATCACCGCTACTATTATTATTTCACCTGATTGGGGGAAATCATTTCAGTTGATGTGTGATGAGAGTTATTTTGCTATTGGGGCTGTTTTGGGACAATAATATGATAAAATTTTCAAAGTAATACATTATGTTAGTAAAACTCTTAATGAAGCTCAAATTAATTGTACTACTATGTAGAAAGAGTTATTAGCGATACTATATGCCTTTGATAAATTTAGATCTTATCTTATTGGAACTAAATGTATAGTGTATATAAATCACTCTGCTATTAAATATTTGATGTTAAAGAAGGATGCAAAACCAAGGTTAATCAAATGGGTCCTTCGGATACAAGAATTTGAATTTGAAGTAGTAGATAGGAAGGAACTGATAATTAGATTGATGATCATCTATCTAGGCTTGAACATGAAAATTTTGGATTACATTTAAAATGAAATTGATGAATATTTTCTTGATGAAAAATTATATATTGTAATTGAAGGACGTGTTCTGTGGTATGCTAACATAGTTAATTTCATAGTTAGAACATTTTACCCTATGGATTGACACACCCACAAGAAAAGAAATTTAAGCATGATGCAAGATCTTACTGTTAGGATAACCCATATTTATATAAACAATGTAGGATCAAAATATTCAAAGATGTGTACCTATGGAAGAAACTCAACAAATTATTTAGAAATGTCATGATTCTAATTTTATGGGACATTTTGGGATTGATAAAACATCATATAAAATTTTACAATATGGATTTTATCGGCCTACAATATTTAGAGATGTTATACTTATTTGAAAACATGTGATCAATGTCAATGGTTAGGCACTATTTCTAAAAGAAATGAAATGCCCCTCAATTTTACTTTAGAGGTTGAAATTTTTTATTTTTGGGGTTTAAAATTTATGGGACCATTTATACCATCTATCAAAAATATATACATTTTAGTTGCAGTGGACTATGTTTTAAGGCAGATAGGAGTTGTAGTTTTACCTCTTTGTGATGCTCAAAGTGTCGCAAAATTTTTAAAATGAAATATTTTTAGTAGATTTGGGATGTTGAAAGTAATAATTACAGATGGGGGAACACATTTCAGAGATAAGAATAATGAAACATTAGTTAAAAAATATGGTATTAGACATTGATTCATGAATGCTTATCATCCTTAGACTAATGGTCTAGTAGAGTTATCCAACAAAGAAGTTAAGAGATTTTTTTTGAAAACTATAAATCCTAATAGGGTGGATTAGTCTGATAGCTTGAATGGAGTATTATGGGCTTATAGAACGACATATAAAACTCCTATAGGAATGACCCTATATAAACTCATATTGGGCATGCTTGTCACTTACCTGTAGAACTGGAGCATAAAACTTATTGGACTACAATCCCGACTTTTTATATGTAATATTATAACAATGTCTTTGATGATATTTTACACTTATTTTTCCTTACTTTGCAACAGAACAAAAAACTTGATCCTGTAGAAAATAAGAAATTAACTTATTTATTTATATATATATTGGGATACTACACATGTATATGTATCGTTATCAAGTAATATAGAATTTTTTGATTAAGACTTGAATATCAAACCCACAAGGAAAATAAGCAATATGCACTATTTATCATCAAACCTTCTATTTTAAAAAGACAATTTTTTAAACTAAAGATATTTTTGAAGTAGCTAAACTTTAATTCTTTTTGGTATTTTTGGTATTTTGACAAAACAATAAAACTTCTAAAGATAACTTGAGTTTCTGTAAAAGTAAAGCACTTGATATGAAAATATCTTTCTCCTTATCATGAGTCAGTAATAGGTATAGGAATTCTGTTGTGGAAGTATGCAAATTGTGTTGTGCCAAATAGGACCAATAATATTCTTTACCATTAATAGAGATGCTATAAAGAACATTGGTTAATTTAAAGTTTGAGTAGTTCTGAAGACCGACTAGGCAGGGAAGATACTAGCTCTCACTCTAGAGTTCACTTGGTTCCCTCCATCTGGGGGCTAAGATCTTGTATTAGAATCTAAGACTATAAACCAAGTTAGGGGCTTTAAACCGTCACTTCAAAGTCCTCTAAATCTACACCCTTCAAAGATTATTTTCCTATTTATTTGCACTAAATCATATGAATTACATTCTCATTCATACAACATTATGTGATTCTTTCCAATTGTTGTCCGAGACAATACCATCCTGGTTCTTACATGTTCTCACAACAAATTTTAACATATGGATAGGCCAAATCAACAAGTAAATGAAGTGCATGGATTTAAATCATCACAATTTCTTCTAACATTAAAGATCAAAACTCTCCAAAACTTCCATCCAACACTTTTAAATGCTTATCATTTTAAGGAGAAAGATAAAGAAAACTACTCAGAATCCATAGAGAAAACAAAACCACACTTTATTTTAAAAGTAGAAATCATTATCAAACCAACAAAAAGTCTCGATTAAAACCAAAAGCAACTTATAAATAAAAGATAAATACTTATCTCAAATCCTCCACCAAACTCTTGAAGTTCCTTTGAATCTATTCTCTTTTACAACACTCTTACTCTCTAAATAAAATTAAAAACAAAAAGGATAAAGTAAATTTGTGGTGCCTAAAAACCTCTCCAAAACTATCTCCACTCTTCTCAGAACTCCCCTTTCAGAACTTCAAGTACACTTCAAAAAGTCTCAACTTCCTTCTTTTCTAAATCTCCAAGAGGTGCCTTGATAACTCTTCAAAATGTGTCACAATTCGATGTATTCTCCAAAGGATGCCTCCTTTCATAATTCTTCTAACCATATTTTTATTTATAGTGGACATAACCACCCTCTTTAGCCAAAAGGTGCCTCAAATTTCCCTTCAAAATTTGGTAAAATAAAGTAAACCGTCACATATTTGCCTCTGGTACTTGAGCGCGGGGCCTCTGGTGCTTAGGCATGACTTTCTCTGTTTTTCCGGCGTGTAAGCGCCGGATCTGGCGCTTAGGCGCTAAAACACTTTTGCACCATTTTCACATTTTTTTGCTCCAAATTTGATAATTTTTCACTCCTTTTAGTATTTTTCACCTTTTGTCTTGTACCTGAAAGAGAAATACACAAATACCTTCCATTAAAACACAATATCTCAAAAATAGGTATAAAAATGTGTCTAAAAATACTATATATTTTAAGTGTATCAAAATCCCCCAAACTTAAAATGTTACTTGTCGTCAAGTGACACTTCAATCTTTAAAAACCAAATAAGTATGATATGTATATGAGTTTCTTTAGGAGTTACTAAAATTTATATTTAAAAATATAGTATTCCAATTCAGAAAAAAATATTTAGTAAATGAGACCAACTTAAAGTTTAGAAATTTTTAATGTTAAGAAATATGAAAATATGAGTTCGTACTTAATTCAGAAATTTTGTAGATTTTCCAAATTTAGAATTTAGTCCTTTATTATCTCCACTTAAAAAAATTTATTAAAAATAATTTTACTTATCATATTATATCCTTAAGCTTAAGAGTTTCTCAAGTTTTATACCTTAAAAAGTTCAAATGTGGAACAAATTATTGATTAGGCACTAATCCTCAAGCTTCTCCTCCCTTACTTTTTTCTTTTTTTCTTTTATTTTCTTTTTCTTTTTCTTTTCTTTTTCAGGCAAGGATTACTATTTGGATAAGTCTTTAATGGTTTTGAATTATACTTTTCGTTTCCTAAAGAAAAGTCCTGATATAAATCTTTTACTTATAAATATAATAATAGTTTTGAAAATTATTTTTAATAAAAGAAATTTAAGTATTAAAAATAAAAGTCTAAATTTCTAAATTTTTTAAAAATACAATTTTTCTTACTAAAGATAGTTACACTATATTTAGCATTTTCTACACTAAAAATTTTTACCTGAAAGTTTTTCTTCATTACTCAAAATTTTAACTAAATTTTCTTACACATTTCTATAACCAAATTTTACTTCCCTATTATAACTTCATATACATGATCATTTTTCTTTTCAAATCAATCTCACTTGTAGCACAATTGAGAATAAATAAAATTTAAGTTTTGAAAATATTTTTCATCCCCCAAACTAAAATTTTTAATAACATTAAATCGTTTAGCAGCAGATATAAATAAGTAGGAAAGAAATTTTAAAATAACATGCTTACAAGAATTTTTATACCCTAATTATACAAGTATAAAACTAAAAACAGGAGTAAAATTAATTTTTTATCAATTTTCTATCATTTTCTTTTCAATTCAACATATAGAGATTCAATAAACTTCTAAGTAGTGGTTACAAATATAAAAACAAACAAACACATTAACTTAGATTTTCAGTCTCAACATAGAAATAAACACGCTAACAAGATAAAAGAAAAATATAGGGTAGCAGTTTTCTAAGTTTAAAATTTAAAATTAAAGTTAACAAAATTTATAACTTTTCACAAGACATAGAAACAAGTTCAATCCTATCTAACTAAAACACAATAATCAACACACAACAACAATTACTACCCTAAAATTTAAAAATAAAATACTAACAAAACACAACATCACAATACAATTAAACAAAATAAAAGTTTCACACATCACAAGGTCTAAATAGGAAAGCAAATGTAACAAGTCCAAACCTACATAGTCCAACACATATTACAAACATAAAAATAAATCAGTCATCATCCTCAGAATCACCTCTATTCCGGATATCTGTAGGCTCATAATCAGGGTTTCTAGAATATGGAGGAAATTTCACTCCTTAGTTACCCCTAATGAGGTTTTTCAAAGATGAATGAAATTTACCTTCATAATTACTTTTTCTTCTATTATACCCATCAATATGATCTGCAAATCTTTCTAAATTTCATACCTTATCTGCGGTATTGTTGATATTATCCATCATCCTTTGCAATAATTGACTTTGAGTTTCTGTAGACTCACCTCTATAAGTAGAAGCTCTTGAGTTAGATGGTCTATATGTAGAAGTAGTAGACGTTATCATTCCATAACTCCTTGAAATTCCTCCTCTCTAGCCAAAAATAGGGTTCTCCGAATATGAATTCACATTCATAATTGTAATTAGCTTTAGAGGCAACATTACTTCCTCCTAGCTATCATATCGTACTCCATCCTGCTTAAACAAAGAAAAGATTAAGGAAGCAAATCCCGAAACTATAGTAGTAACGACAGTGGTAGAACTACAATAGTAACATTGTTAATTTCCCTTTATTTACATCTATCATTGCTCTTCCCGTGGCTAGGAAAGGTCTTCCCAAAATGATAGGTATCTCTTTATCTTCCTCCATATCTAGCAAAATGAAATCAATAGGAAAGATAAATTGATCCACTTTCACTAAGACATCTTCAATAACTCCTTTAAAGTAAGTTATTGAACGATTTGCCAACTCTAGAGTTACAGTAGTAGGGGTTATTTCTCCTAATCCAAATATTTTGAATATTGATAATGACATAAGGTTAATGCTTACATCTAAATCACATAAAGCTTTCCCATAAAATCTATCTCTTATTGCACATGGAATTGTAAAGCTACGAGGATCTTTAAGCTTTTCAGGAAGCTTCTTTTAAATAATTGCACTGCACTCCTCACTAAATGCAACAGTCTCATTACCTTCAAAATTCATTTTCATGTTGAGAATATCCTTCATAAACTTTTCATAGCTTGGCATTTGTTCTAAGGCTTCAATAAATGGAATATTAATTGTTAGCTTCTTAAAAATTTTTAGGAATTTTGAAAATTGTTTATCCAACTTATGTTGACAAAGTCTTTGGGGAAAGGGAGGTGGTGATATTTCTAAGTTAACTTTAAGTAGAGATATAGGTCTTTCAAAATCTTTTGGAGCATCCTCGTCTGATTCTTCAATTTCTTCTCTCTCTACGTTAGTTTCTTTTTGAACACTACCTTACAAATCTCTTCCACTTCTAAGCTGAACGGCTTTTACTTGCTCTTTATTCTGGTCTTTGGAATTTGTTTCAGTATTACTAGGAAGTGTTCCTTGGGGTCTATTACTTAATGAATTTGGGATTTTTCCAAGTTGATTCTCAATATTTCTAATTGTAGCTCCTTGGATTTGTAACTGATTTCTCATTTGTAACACTAGTTCTTCTATAGACAACTTCTTCTCCTTAAATTGTGTATTACTATTGAAACCTGAAGGATAAGTAGATCTATAAATATTATTCCCTTAGTTGTTCCATTTTCCCAATGGGTTTCGTTGATTGTTCCCCCATTGCTGATTATTATCACCCATAGTATTATTCCAATTAAAGTTGGGATGGTTCTTCCAACATGGGTTATAATAATTTGAATATGAGTTATTCTGCTTGTTATTAATGACATTCAAAGTTTCTAATGATGCTTGAGAATCTACTATTTGGCCTGATGAATTCTCTTTAATCATGGAGATAGGTTGAGAAAAATTCATTCCAATTTGATCTAACTTCCTTGAAATTGCAACAACTTGATTTGCTAACATAGTAAATGCATTATATACATGAATATTAGCTACTTTCTATGGATTCAGCCTCTCAGAAGGCCATTGAAAATTATTAGTAGTAATTTTATCAATTAAAGCATAAGTGTCATGAAATGTTATTGACATCAATGAACCACCAGCAGCAACATCGATAAATGATCTAAGAGACCTAACTAATCCATTATCAAAAGTTTAAATTATTAATCAATCTGGTATAACATGGTGTGGACACTTTCTTAAGGGTTCTTCAAATCGTTCTCATGATTTATAAATAGATTCTCCTTCAAACTGATTAAAAGATTTAATATCATTTCTAAGATTCATAGTTTTTTATGGTGGAAAATATTTAGCAAGGAATTTTTGTGCTAAATCATCCCAAGTTCTGATACATTGTGCTAATGAATTCAACCACATCTTAGCTTTATCCCTTAGTGAGAAATAAAATAACCTATGTCTTATGGCATCATCTTATAAACCATCGTATTTAAATGTAGCACAAAATTCTAGAAAATTGGCAAGATGTAAATTTGGATCGTCAGTTGGTGATCCCCCATACTAATTATTTGATACCATTTGTATAATAACCGGTTTAAGTTAAAATGAATTAGTCACTATATTAGTTTTTTTAATACTACAATGAAGTTCTTCTACCGTAAGGTTGGCATATTCTCGTAAAGGTCTATATTTTTGATGAATTTCAGCATTTTGAATATTTTGGTTTGTCATTTCTATATTATTTTAGATTTTTCAAAATTTTTAATTTTTTTGCTTTCTCGGATTTTTTAAAATTTTGCTCTAATTCAGAATCGTAGGGAACTAGTCCTTCAGAACCTGATTACGCAAACACTAACATAAAATAAAATACTATAATAAGATATTCCTACAATAACTTTTAAAGTATAAATAATACTTTCTAAAAATAAACAATTTGTTGTCAATAAATTTTTGAAATCTTCCCCAACAACGACACAAAAAACTTGATCTCGACTATTTATATGCAACAGTATAATAATGTATTTGATGATATTTTTCATTTTCCTAACTTTGCAACAGAACCAAAAACTTGATC